>OX155953.1:38049132-38124132 GCA_944548615.1 Micropterix aruncella | reverse complement strand
GACTTCTATTTTGATTTTTGGGTTATTTACCCCTTCTCACCCCCTAAGTGGTAGATTTTAGAAAAATATGACACATGCATTTGCTTATTTGTTTATTACTATTTAAACCCCTTTTCGCCACATTAGGGGTTGAATGAAAAAAATACTAAATACGTATTTGCCTAAATGTTTATTAGAGTATACAATTTCCATCTAATATCGTTTCTCCATACAAATTTTAAACCCCTTTTCACGCCTTTAGAGGTTGAATTGTGTAATTATTTGTTTATTAGAGTTATCCTACAAAGTTTCAAAATAAAAAGTCCATCTAATATCGTTTCTCCATACAAACTTAAACACCCCTTTTTACGCCTTTGGGGGTGAAATTTAAAAAAAATACGAAACACATATTTGCTTAGATGGTTTTTAAAGTAATCCTACAAAGTTCATCTAATATCGTTTTTCATACAAATTTTGAAACCCCGTTTCACCCCTTTAGGGGTTGAATTTTGAAAAAACACAAAAGACATATTTGCTTATTTGTTTATTCGAGTAATCTTACAAAGTTTCGAATTAAAAAGTATATCTATATCGTTTTCTATACAAATTTCGAAACCCCTTTTCACCCCTTTAGTTGTGGAATTTTGAAAAAATATGAAACACGTGTTTCCTTATTTATTTATTAGAGTGACCTTACAATGTTTCGAAATAAAAAGTCCATCTAAAATCGTTTATCCATACAAATTTTAAAACCCCGTTTTACCCCTCTAAGGGCGAAATTTTGAAAAACCATGAAAGACCCTTTGTTTATTTGATTATGAGAGTAATATTACAAAGTTTTGATTTAAAAAGTCTATCTGTATCGTTTCTCCATACAAATTGTATAACCCCTTTTCACCCGTTTAGGGGTTGAATTTTGAAAAACCACGAAAGACGTATTTTCTTACTTTTTTATTAGAGTAATCCTTCGAATTTTCGAAATAAAAAGCACATCTAATGTTGCTTATTCATACAAAGTGTGGAACCCTGTTTCACCCCTTTAGGGGTAGAATTGAAAAAAAAATAAACACCTATATTCTTATTTGTTTAATAGAGTAACCTTACAAAGTTTCGAATTAAAAAGACCATAAATAACGTTTCTTCATAATAATTTTATAACCCCTTTCCACCCCTTTAGGGGTTGAATTTTGGAAAAACCACGATACACGCATTTTGTTATTTTTTTATTAGAGTAGGTACTCCTACAGGAATTCGAAATTAAAAGCACGTCTAATATTGTTCATTCATACAAATTTTGAAACCCCGTTTCACCCCTTTAGGGGTTGAACTTTGAAAAAACATGAAACAACCATTTTCTTATTTGTTTATTAGAGTAATCTTACAAAGTTTCGAATTAAAAAGTACATCTATATCGTTTCTCCATAAAAAAATCGAAACCCCTTTTCACCCCTTTAGGGGCTGAATTTTGATAAAATATGATACACGTGTTTCCTTATTTATTTATTAGAGTAATCTTACAAAGTTTCGAAATAAAAAGCACATCTAATATTGTTCATTCATACAAATTTTGAAACCCCGTTTTACCCCTTTAGGGGTTGAATTTTGATAAACATGAAACACCTGTTTTCTTATTTGTTTATTAGAGTAATCTTACAAAGTTTCGAACTAAAAAGTACATCTACATCGTTTCTTCATAAAAAAAATCGAAACCCTTTTTCACCCCTTTAGGGGTTGAATTTTTAAAAAATATGAAACACTTGTTTCCTTATTTATTTATTAGAGTAATCTTACAAACTTTCGAAATAAAAAGTCCATCTAAAATAGTTTATCTATACAAACTTTAAACCCCCGTATTACCCCTTTAGGGGCGGAATTTTTAAAAACCATAAAACACCTATTTGATTATTTGTTTATAAGAGTAATCTTAAAAAGTTTCGAATTAAAAAGTACATCTATATCGATTTTCCATACAAATTTGGAACCCCTTTTCACCCCTTTAGGGGTTGAATTTTGAAAAAATATGATACACGTGTTACCTTATTTATTTATTAGAGTAATCTTACAAAGTTTCGAAATAAAAAGCACATCTAATATTGTTCATTCATACAAATTTTGAAACCCCGTTTCACCCCTTTAGGGGTTGAATTTTAAAAAACATGAAACACCTGTTTTCATATTTGCTTATTAGAGTAATCTTACAAAGTTTCGAATTAAAAAGTACATCTATATCGTTTCTTCATTAAAAAAGTCGAAACCCTTTTTCACCCCTTTAGGGGTTGAATTTTTAAAAAACATGAAAAACATGTTTCTTTATTTATTTATTAAAGTAATCATACAAACTTTCGAAATAAAAAGTCTAACTAAAATCGTTTATCCATACAAACTTTAAACCCCTGTTTCACCCCTTTAAGGGTAGAATTTTGAAAAAACATGAAACACCTATTTCCTTATTTGTTTATTAGAGTAGTCTTTCAAAGTTTCGAAATAAAAAGCACATCTAATATTGTTCTTTCATACAAATTTTGAAACCCCGTTTCACCCCTTTAGGGGTTGAATTTTGAAAAAACATGAAACACCTGTTTTCTTATTTGTTTATTAGAGTAATCTTACAAAGTTTCGAATTAAAAAGTACATCTATATCGTCTCTCTATAAAAATTTCGAAACCCCTTTTCACCACTTTAGGGGTTGAATTTTGAAAAAATATGAAACATGTATTTCTCTATTTATTTATTAGAGTAATCGTACAAAGTTTCGAATTAAAAAGTCCATCTAAAATAGTTTATCCATACAAATTTTAAAACCCTGTTTCACCCCTTTAAGGGTAGAATTTTGAAAAAACATGAAACAACTATTTCCTTATTTGTTTATTAGAGTAATCTTTCCATGTTTCGAATTAAAAAGTACATCTATATAGGTTTTCCATACAAACTGTGAAACTCCTTTTCACCCCTTTAGAGGTGGAATTTCGAAAAATCCGCCCTTAGTGAGCGTTTGCGTCCTAAAAGGAAACTATGTTAAAAATTTCAGCTTTCTAGGTCTAAGAGTTTGGGCTGGGCGTTGATGAGTCAGTCAGTGAATGAATGAATGAATAGGAACTTCTCTCTTTATATATGAGATCTAGATTAGAGCCTTATTAACGGATGCATTGTAACAATATTATAGGATAGTAGGTTAGAGCATATTATGTAAGGCACCATGTTATTAATGAAATGTACCACCTACTATCTGTTTCGTTACAAATAAATAAATAAATAAAATAAATAAATAAAATAAATAAATATCCATTATGAGCCCTTCTGAGACGATTAAGACAATTTCTAGAGGGAAGTCTGTCCGTCTGTGTGTATGGCTATGTGTATTTCTCCACGATAGCGCCCAAACGCTTCCGATTTAACTGAAATTTGGCGCGTAGGCATCATTTGGTCATTGCAAGACTTGAAAAGTGTTGGTTGAAATCGGTCCACCATGGCACGCACTAGTCATATATCATCCTAAAAATATTAGACTTATAAACATGACAATTGGTACACAGGTGCTTTGTCTGGCCGAAATCGCATTGAATTTCCGCCGGTTAGCATAAAGATAAATAGCTTATACCATTAATTGGGTTTCTTACCAAATTATTTATAATTATCTTATTTAAAAAGATAATTATAAATAATTTGGTAAACCCGATTTATGGTAAAAGGGAGTTTGAAAATTCTGAGTTTATTTTCCATGTTGATGATTAATGAAATGTGTAAAGTTTTAGACATAATTCTAATTTTAATATAATTTATTATACATCTATCCATTTAAAAAAAAATACGAAGGCATATTGCTGGATTGACAATAAAATAAAATTTCTTTGATTATTCTCCCTGCTCTTCTTTGATTATTCTCCCCATAGAATTTGTATTTATATTTTAATATATTATTCACCCTGACTCTTGACCTCTCCAATCGCGAAGTAAAAATTCAGCAGTCATTACGCCGGCGACATTTTCGCGCGTAAATTCGGCGCAAGTCAATGACCTTGAGTAAAACGACTATAACTTGTAAACCACTATACGGATCATAAAAATAATAACTGTAAAATGATCGCATTGAAATTTGACATATAAAACATTATAACCTTATCTCGTGAAACAATTAAGATAATAATGAATAAATATTACAAACATTTATTATTATAATAATAATAAATATTGGCTAACCAAAATTGATTAGCTCAAGTCTTAGCATTTGTAAACGTCAAACCAAGAATGGTTAACTCAAGTAGAAGGGGTTAAATCACATTAGTATATTTTTATTATTAGTATGTAGGTAATATTGAATATAATATTACAGCCATGACAACTTTCACGATAGTTATGTTTCTAATAATTAAATTTTAGCATTTAATTTTGTGACGCATCCATGAAAGCCTATCTACTGGAGTAGTTGATTGTATTGTATAAAGAAACTGAACACGAATATCAAAAGGATTCTTTTATACGTTTATTCGCTATGGTCGATCATTCCATTCTTCCTTGAGTAGGTGAAAAGAAGTAAGTAAGTTAATAGTAGCTGGAAAAAAATAAACAAAATCTACTGGAGGGATGCACCCGGAATGATGCAATCTAAACGAATAATAAAACCGCAAATAAACAATAAATATATATGTATTCTTTATATGTTAATACATAAATAACCTGAAGCACAGCTTAAATTAAGAAACTCACAAATAAATTTATTGCCAGAAACGGTGATACATTGCTCTCGACAAGCAACTCACAACAGATTGTGTTAAGGTGATGATGGGACTACTGTACATATTTCATGCGAGTGTCTTGCCCAATTTGAGGCTGAAAATATTGTGAGATAAACATCGGATGCCTAACGGCGTTTAACTATAACCAGGTTAAATCTGCTTCTACGGGAAGTATACATTTTTGAAAGCAGACCAATTGCTATCGAGATCACCTTGAGCGTCGTACAGCCTGAACACCTAGAATGTCGCAATATATATACATAGACGCCGGCCCCAGAACAGACTAAGAAGATAAAGGAAATAGTTAATACCGCTCAAATATTACAATCAAAGGTCCATTGCTAAATTAGCAATGATGTAAAAAAATATTAAAAAGAAATGTTAAATTTGATTTATAATCTACTTATTTCACCAATTTCATAGTGATTTTGGTATATGAAAGGGCCTTTCTTGAGTTTTTTCTCACAATGACTACCATATTAACCGCCGAACTGAGAACCGTGCTGCTGCGCTACCGCGCCGCCTCTGCCTCTGCTGCCGTTCCTTGAACTTGGCCGGGAAATTCGATAAATTAACTCATCGCACGCCGCCACTGGAATAGCAATCAGATAAATTGGCAAGGGGCCGCTTTTTATTAATCGATCCTTTGTCAATTTATTTCTTTTCCAGATCAGTAGCGCGTGGATAGAGCTGAACGATACCGTCCATTAATGTCGTGGAACGCAACCGGTTTTCATTATGATACGTGGTGGAATGCGGGGGGCTTGTTATGACTCACCTAGCGGAAATCAAACGGTTACCCATCCAAAGAAAGGACAAGCAAAACGCGGCTTAACATCGATGACTAAACGAACACTGACTTATCTACCTATATTATATACCTAGCCAAGCGGCCACTAGATAATATTGATAATCGGCCTGTTTGCGTTTCTTTGTGAACGAAAATAGGAACTTAGTTCAACCGAACGAGACAGAACAATATGTTACGTTAAAACGGAGTATGAAATAAACTCTCGTCGATTTTCCCGCACCAAAACTACCTGTCGAACTTATAGACGCGCAAATAAGTTTGAACATATTTCGTGCGGTGTTAGATTTAGGTGGGTAGTTTTAATCCGAAAAAATGACAACCGTTCATTTCACATTCCGCTCTGACGTACTGCTCTGTCCCGTTCAAACGAAATCTTTAATAGTACAAGCAATGTTAATACCCAGATATTAAATTAGAATTAAGATACAGTACTAAGGGGATAACATTGCAAAATCTTAAGCATATAATTCTGACAGGGGACCTAAATATATCAATCAAAGGCAAAAAAAAGCCACAGGCAGACGAGTATTTGGGCTGCTTACGGTCCATGGCCTCCGCAGCCTCGTAGAAGCACCGACAAGAGAAATCAATAGTTCTAGTAGCTGTATTGATCACATTATGTGTCGTTCAAATTTTGCGACATCTTCTATTGTATACCAGACTTCTATTACTGACCACCATGCTCTACTGTTTAAACTCTCTGATCACTCGATTTCAGATTCTTCAACCAAAAAACTTGGATCATACGCAAAAACAAGTCTAGATCCGATAAAACTCCAAAATGACATTGCTAATGCAGACTGGTCGCAGGTATACAACGCCTCAAACGTAAATACGTCATGTAAATTATTTGTCAATAAATTAAACGAAATAATAAACGAAAATAGGTCTA
The DNA here is from genome assembly GCA_944548615.1 of Micropterix aruncella. NCBI lineage: Eukaryota > Metazoa > Arthropoda > Insecta > Lepidoptera > Micropterigidae > Micropterix > Micropterix aruncella. The sequence continues at coordinate 38,117,717 of OX155953.1, read as the reverse complement.
CAAAAATCATCAAAATTAAACATAAACAAAAAATATTCAAACCTTGGATCACCAAAGGACTCCTTTTTTGCATCCATAAACGTGATAGACTACATTTAGCAGCACGACGAAGTCCCGATAATTTAATACTAAAAGAGAAAGCAAGACAATATCGAAATCTATGCAATAAAATTATACACAAAACTAAAGTAAGATTTTACAAAAAAAAAATAAAGGAATCAAATGGGGACTTGAGAAAAACATGGCAAGTAATTAACGAAATCTCGAGCAGAGCCAGTCCTAAGGTTAAAGTAGATGTTATTAATACGGGTAACGAAATATTATCTAGTAATGAGAAATCACAGAGACTTGCAGACTATATCAACAATCATTTTGCTAGTGTTAGCAAACGATTATCTACGCCCATATTGAGCAGATCAAGCTCTACTAATGTATCTCCACCAATAACCTCGAGTCCCGTATCTTTGTTTCTACGACCGACTACGCCAAAGGAAGTGGCTAGTATAAAAACCTCTTTAAAAAATAATTCTTCTGCAGGTATCGATAATCTGAATGCAGGTTTATTCAAAACATCAAAAAATGAGTTAAGTGAGCCCATAGCACATATTATAAACGCCAGTTTTAGAGAGGGGATATTTCCTGACAATTTAAAATGTGCAAAAATTGTTCCAATATTTAAAAGTGGAAACAAGCAGGATATTTCCAACTATAGGCCTATTTCAATCCTTAGCACATTATCGAAGATAATAGAAAAAATAGTGAAAATTAGGTTTTTGAAATACCTGAACGAAAACAGCATTTTGTCAAACAATCAATTCGGTTTCAGAGAGGGAATGGGGACTACGGATGCCATTGCAAATGTGACAAATACAATTACTAATATCCTGGACAAAGGCAACAAGTGTTTAGCCATATTTTTAGATCTCTCTAAGGCTTTCGATACGGTTTCGCATGAGAAACTATTACTAAGACTAAGAGACATTGGTTGTGTAGCAGTCGCTCTAGATTGGTTCAAGAGCTATCTGTCAAATAGAACGCAAATCACGGCTATACATAATACTGTCAGTAATCCTGTCGATATATCGTTTGGGGTACCTCAAGGGAGTGTGCTCGGGCCTATTCTATTTCTAATTTATATTAATAACCTATGTGACATAGTAGGGAAAACCATATCTTTTGCCGACGACACTGCAATTATATTTGAAGGTGAAGACTGGAAAACGACCTTTGATAAAGCCAACAGAGGCAGGCATATAGTTAGGAATTGGTTGGATAACTCGCTGCTTAGTCTAAATATAGAAAAAACAAATTTAATTACCTTTAGTATTAATATTAAAGGTCAACCCCCATCGGAGCACAGCGTCATTATTCATACATGTAATAGACAAATTGGTTGCAGCTGTCATACTTTAGAAAGAGTGGAATCGACAAAATATCTAGGCATCACCGTAGATAATAAACTAAGATGGCAAGAACATATAGATTTATTAGCATCTAAAGTTCGTAAACTGGGATATACCTTCAAAGAGGTAAGAAATATTTAAGACCCGAGAACACTAAAAAGCGTTTATTATGCATTGTGTGAAAGTATGTATCTTGAGCTACGGGGTGATAGGATGGGGCGGTTGTTCTAAGACCATTCTTTACCCCTTAGATATTGCACAAAAGTCGATTTTAAAGATTCTAATGCGAAAGCCGTATCGATATCCTTCGGAAGATCTTTTCAAGGATTATAATGTATTGGATACAAAGCAACTATATTTAAAAGCCACAATCTCCTATACTAAGTTTGACCAAATATTTTTTTTTCTCAAAGTACCATAAGAACGAGATATTCCAAAGACCGCAATATAATAGTACCCAGAAGGAATACTGCTTTTGGTCAGCGCTCCTATACATTCATAGCCCCAAGGTTTTTCAATGCTCTTCCTGGTGATATAAAATCGACGCAAAATAAGACCCACTTTAAAAGGCTACTTACAAATTGGCTTATAAAAGAGGGACGGCAAAAAATCACAAAAATATTGGACATTATAAATTAATATACTAATTCGAACTCATTAATATTTAGAATTTTATGTTATACTATATTTTATATCATATCAAATGTATTTTTTATTATTGTATTTAATATTATTAATTTTAAATATATCTGTATGTGTATGTATGTATGTATATATGTGTATATATATTCTTAATCTTAGTTACATGTTTATTTTCTACTCCTAATTTTAAGTATTTAATAGTTTTTAAGGTAGTTGTTGCATTTTATTCTTTTGTGATCAAATAATTATTTTATTACTACAATTTATTTTTTTTTATTTTTATTTTTTTTTGTTACAAAAATATTTTGTTTTTTGTAATAATCACAATTATGAACAAGCACGCACAAAATTAAACGTTCACCTTAGAACAGGTCCCGGGCTAGTTAGGTGGCGTTGTCATTGGACTTTGCTATGTATTCATTTTCTGCTATTTATTCAATATTTAAAATATTTAATGCATAGTTCCTAAGATAAAATTGTTTTAAATTATTCTTGAATTACTTAAATAAATAAATAAATAAATAAACATGTTAGATAGATGTTTATTGCTATGATAAAATAAATAATGAATAAAAATGATCGATTAGTGCTGTCGACTTACCACAGATGGCACGATACCTGTCACATTTTAATCACGATATACCAATAGTGCACCCAGAAAATGATAGGGAGCTTGTGTACTTGTATTTCCCGCTACAAAACAGCATTAGTTGGAAGTTGCTCGGGTCTTGTGATCATTACCCTTCCTTAAAATTTTAGTCATATCAGTTTGATAATAATAATAAATAAATACAAACGGAGCTGCCATGGAATTCACCGACCGGAGTCGGGCCCATCATAATACTATTTTTTTTTACACTTCTGGGGGGTGAGCAGTGGATTCCGGACTTACGAACCGGCTGTGGTAGGTTTAGGACAGCTGTCTTGCCACATGTGAGCGTGCACCTTGCCACCCATTCACTCCCCCTTCGAAGCCATAGAATTTGAGATGCGCAAATCGCAGTTTTAGATAATTTTTCTAAGAAAGAGTTGATTATTTTTCTGGAAAGGCCAAGATCTTTAAAGAGGTGAAATAGAGATTTAGCTGGCAGGCCACGAGCGCCAACTTCCACCGCGTGAAGGTGAACAGTGAAGCCGTTCCGGGTTACGGCATTTGCAAGATCATGGTATTTATTTAATTTGTACTCGTGGTCTTTAGGGATATTTGATTCCCATGGAACAGTTAATTCTACAATAAGAGCCACCTTCCGAGATAGAGAGTAAAGAGTTATATCTGGACGGAGGGCTGTGCATCCGAGACTTTCAGGGAATTTATACTGCTTAGAGACCGAATCAACCTCCAGAATCCAATCTGTAGCTTTCTCGATTATTGAGAAAGGTTTTGTAGTTAGGAGGATTTTCATATTCCCGTATATTATTACCTTATTTTTGTAGAATGATAATATTAGGAAGGGTTCTCCTTAACTATCAGCAATGCGTACCACTATGAATATCGCACTAAACAGTTCTGTCAGTAGTAAAATTACCGAGTCTTCCATTGATTTCCAGAGTTTATCAGAACCTGTGGATTTTTTATTTTTATTTTATGCAATGCGATTTTATTCTCGGGTATTAGGTAAATGCGTTTTAGCATGGAAACCTCTCAATTAAAAGCTTGTTGTAATTTTGTATACATATAATATACGATGTTAAAACCTTTTTATTTGAATTGGTAATGTAATTAATTCGTATTTAAAATTCTGTGTTGTATTTCTGTCCTGTTTGCTATTTTAAAGTTTTCTGTGGTGTCCCATGGTATTTCAAGTTTACTTACACTCATTCACTGGCCTCAGCTGGTATTTGCAGTCTGGTTTATTTAGCATTCCTTTAAGCAGTTTTGAATAGCATAATAATATGGTGTAATTTATACCGTGTGTTTTGCCATTTTATTTACGATTACTTTTTTACCATTCTCATCCCACCAATATATATGGTTTTTAGTATTCCTTAAAAGCCTTTAGAGATACGTGGAATTCTTAAGGCCTTGGAATTAGTTCAATATGCTAATTCCAGACTCGTTGCCTCATTTCCTATTTAGAATATATTCTGCTAGCTTGGTGCAAAGAGCATGCCGTTTGGGTTCCTTTGTTTATGCAATTCAATTCACCTCCGCTATAGGTAAATGAATTCTACATTTAGTCTATGCTCTATGCATAATCTATGCTCTACTATAAGTGCCTCTCAGAGGATATTTAAATTCTTTCGAATATTCGACGTTATACTTCATGCCTTCTTATTTGTATCACCTCTTCTCTTTGCTTTCATCTAATGACCTTTCATTACGCTCTAAGGAAAATTCCTTACTGTCTATAGCTCAGCATTAATTTGCAGTGCAGGCGGACCGAATATGGAACGCAGTGCCTTTGCCTCTGTAACAAATTAAAAACCTGATCTGGTTTAAAACATCTATTCAAAATACATTTATTTAACGTATGAATACCCCCCCCCCTCCCCACCTCACCCGTATGACTACTAATTTACAAACATTATACTTGCTATACATAAATTTGCAACATAAATATTTTGTCACAATAACCCTGACGTTATGGCAGTAGGATATTGCCATTTGGCAATAGGCCCACCATATTGTTTTCTATTGTGTGTACAATATAGTTTTGCAAACAAATACCTAATCCTTTTCGACAAATGCCAGGTTAGACCTATAATTTTATTCTTTTACGACTTTCTTCGCTGACATTTTAATTTTCCACGCCTATTTTTAAGTATCTGCATATTCTGTTCTTTTATTCATAAGTGGTTTCATAAATAATTATTTCATAAATAATTCATTAATAATTCATAAATAATTATCATATATTCATAAATCATTATAATAGGTTCTCAATATAATAATAGTAAATTCTTTAACGAGAGGACATATTTTCCGTTGTCAATTAATTATTTCAGTGCTTAAGAAACGACTGTTACTTCTCCTTATAATTTCATCCCCGCCTTGTTAATATGGACAGAGGGGATTTATCGCCCCGCAGCGGCTTGCTGCGCGACGTATTTCTTTAACATTATTACTGCAAGAAATATGGCCGTGCAACTCGAGAATGGCCTTGTTAGAGGTTTTTATTTATGAGCAGATTTATTTTATGACCTGTCGGGAATCCACGCCGCGAATCGAGCCAAGTGCCAGCAATAAAGGTGGACGTGACTTGATGTCGGCACATCAAGACTAATCTTGAGGAGGTAGATAACTCTGAATACGTCTACCTAGATACGTGCTTCCCTACGTCTAAAGTTCCCTTAAATCGCGTAGAGAAATACTTACCATGGCCTACCTTTTTAAGCTGTTCCGGTGCAAAGTTAATAATCCTAACAAGCTAGGAAAGGTTTGTCTCTTTGTTCAGGATAATTATAATCAAGCTTGGTCACATACTCTATTTGAGGAGCTGTCCTCGTGAACCAACTTAAGTCAATGGAGTCTTCTTGCGCGGGCCTTGCGACACATACATGGTCTATGTTCAGCAGCGTCAGACATAGACATTTTTTACAGCGAGCTCACATCTCTTCAAGACATGGGCTTTGCGCTACCTGTGTGAGTATAAGATCGATTGTTTTTATTATGTTTTATGTATTCTGTTAATTATAATATGTTTAATGCTTCTATTTGCATATTTAATGCGTATTTAAAACATGAGTATGTAATTAAAATAATTGTTTTTTTTACATACATATATGTTTATATTACATCTCAACGAATTGGTGTGTACTGTAATGTTGATTTGTTAAATAAATAAATGTCTGAATAAATGTAAATAAATAAAATTTAGGCATGCTTGTGTCAAAATAAATAAAATGGATGTATACCAAGCTAGGTTATGGTCTAACCAGAAAGCATTTATATACCAAAAATATAACTATGTAAGATTAGATGCTTTTGCCGTGAATTAAAAACTCGTGCTCCTTTCACATGACTGTCTAAAATTCTGTTGTGAAAATAGGTAGGGGTAGCTTAGTTCACATTTTGGTGAAATTATTGTAAGTATTCTTTACAATAGAGGAAAAAATATATTTTTTGTGTAAAAGAGGATAAGTCATATTTGCTATAGAAAGCGAAATATCAAATAGTGAAAGGGGTCAAATTTTGACAATTTTCGCATATCAGGTAGACGGTGATAAGTCGATTTCAAACAGGGGTATATTTTGCATTAGGTTTAGGTAAATAGGGCAAAGTCGACTTTAATCTGTTTACACAATATAATTGCAAGACGAAATAATCACAATCATTATGGGAATCCACCCTTTGATGGAGAATGGCACATCTAAAAATGAAGGTTAGCAAAGTGTGCAGTATTTTTGATAATTATAATATTTAGCTTCTTTGAGGAGTACGCCCAGGGTTGCCTCCCGACGAGGGTACTCTGAACGGTCAACAGGACAGACACGAAATTTTGTATATGCGTTCAATTACGACAGCCCGTTCTAAATTTCACCAAGACAGAACTGAGGCACCCAGGGTTGGATGCTATCGAGGGAACTCCTCAACGGTCAACAGCACAGATACGAAATTTTGTATACGCATTCAATTATGAGAGCCCGTTCTAAGTTTTACCATGGCATGGCTGCTGCACTTTTAAAAAAAGTGTTTTTTTTTGTTAAAATTTTGTCTAATATTATTTATGTTTGGGTGGTGTTCGTTGGAGAAAGTATATGCAAATGTTCCTATATCCCATATTCCAGAAGTGTATGCTATCATAATATAAGATGTGCATATGTAAATGCTAACAAACTTCAAGTTATCTAATCGCCAAACATCTATAAAAACTATCTCATTATATGAAATAAAATAAAAGACTGTCTTGCAATAAACGCAATGTTAGAAAAAGATTTTTGTTCAGATAAAAGAATGACTTTACGCTCGATGCCTGACCACTAGAAGATTGATGGGTACTAAAAGGCAAACCTGTTGGCAGCAAGGAGTCTTAGAAAGAATGATAGGTCCAAAAACATTCTTATATATATATAATATTTAAAGCCAGAGTAAACCAAACAATTATGCCTTTGAATAGATACAGAGGCCTTTAAAGCTTCGGAAAAAGTCGCATTTAAAATTCATTTGATAGCCAAAACTAGCATTAAAAAATTACAAACTATCACAGGGCCCCTTCCATCCATCTGTAAACGACAAAGCGCGGTTAAACAATAAATACATAACAATAAGTGGTCACAATTGAGGCGTCGCGACGCTTACAAGTAAGGTTTCAGGCGTCCGAATCGATCGAGTTGACTGGTAATAAAACGCTGTATTTTCAATATCCCCTGGACGTGAGAAAAGCGTCCACTGAGAGATTAGTGATCTGCCGAGGCGGCGAGCAGACGTCCGTGCCGCTTTCACGGACAGACGGACAAATATATAAGAGCTTTTTTCTCTCTTTGTACTGTATACAAACAATGGGGGAATAGGAGATATTTTACTGTAAATATGCAGAATGTTTTAGTTTTGTTTTACAACCATGCGGAGAGAAGTTCGTACAGAATAAAAGGTGCTTACAAAAAATAAAATGCCTAGAATAATATAATAATTCAAGATATAATAGAACATGAGATCAATAATGTGCCAATCGTACCGGGAAAGAAGATTTCGCAGCGTGATCATTTAAGATACTTTTTATTTCTAGTTGTTTACCTATTTTGGACTAGCATATTTCAAATCTATTTCGAATTTAAATCTGATACTGAAGCAAGTTCTATAGTGTATATAAACGGAATTCAGTAATTTGTATTAATTGGAAGTCCATTACTCTTCGGAGATATGTATCACTAAAATCCATACAAAATATAGTGTCCCACTTTAAAAATCACTGCTATAAAACATTTTTTAAAGTGTTGTATGCAGGAAAAATCGAGCTCTATGTATGTATATTAAAATAGATGGTTACAAGTTGTTGGGAAACATAATTTATTTTATTGGTTTTTAACTTTTTTTTATTAAAATAAAATTTTGTCGACTATATGTATCTATTTACATTCTAACCCTTAACTTAGTCTATGCACTGTATCACTAGTATCGTTACCTCCTGCACTCTGTATACTCACGAAGCTTTTAGGTGACATTATACCTGGGAACGACCATATCTGAAAAACTTTAATTTTATGATTTTTTTGAAAAATATAATGATTAATTTTTAAAAAATGCCTCGATAAGAAACCAATTTACTGTTTACACCCAAAAAAGTTGCTCATTGCCTTGGACATTGAGGCTTTAAACTGATTTCGAAACTTCCAGGCGCTATTGCTCCTACAATGTAAGAGGTGAGTGTCTTTTATTTTAATTTCATAATATTGACTGGTTAATTCTCTAGCGTTGCCCTTAGCCACATTTTTTATTTAGCCCTTAAATTAATTACAATTAATTAAAACGTGAGAGCGCTCTGAGAGTTACGCTAATTATGCTTTACCATTAACAATCTTATACCACCACTGCGCAAAGACAGTTATTCTGTGCTAGCGCTGCGATCGAACGCTTAGTATGCGACGGTGATGTGAAATCTGTACCTGACGCTTCGTCAACGCTGGATTTTTATTGGTCAAACCTACAAAATTGACCTCGCCTATTTCTTCGCTTTTGCGCTCGTATCGGATATTTTTCTGAGGTCTCATGCAGTCCTAATGTTTATTTAATATTCACTCGTTTTATTCCGTTTAATTCGGCTCTTATTGCGTTAGTGCCAAGGGCGCTTTAACTTTTCAGGGCTGGTAAGCGTTAAATAACCCACGAAGTCGTCGCGCGTCGGTGACGTGCTGAGATGAAAATTACCTGACATCGTGAGCGAATTGTAAACTGTGCCGTTTCTTTAAGCTCGCATAGAATTAGAGGGGACTCGGCTGAGCCGGCTCGATTTGTAATTGATATTTACGACGGCGGCACAATACCGCTGCGGGAAAGGCGAGATGGGACGCCGCTCTTGATTGAAAACTCTCTTATTTTCCCGCTGAAGCTTTGATTTCAAGGCGGTAGTAAACCTCTAATAAATCTATATCAACTCATACGTCTTAAGCCATGCGAGTTCTATGTGAGTAGTTTTTATTTTTAAGCTATTGCATAGCTTTTATCGCGGGCCTAGGCCAGCGCGGCGACCGAATGAAGAAATTTCTTAACGAAAATTAATGATTTTAAACTGATAATTACGTCTAAACGAGTACTGATTACGATTCGAAAAAAATATATGTTAAACAAGAACATTTTCCTAATATTCCTAGCTTTGAATATTTTTGATTTTGTTTATATTACATAGTGTAATTAATTTGTGAAATTAGGTCTAACCGAACACAAAAACGACTACTACGCAAATACTATCTAACGTATTATTATGAAACCTGCACCATTTTAAAGATAATTTAATTATCTATCTTTTTATCTACGATTTTTTTTGAATTATCTGTTTTTTTGCGTTACCGAATAAAAAATTCGTGCGCGGCGCTCTATCGGAAGACGTTTAAATTTTTTCGGAATAATTTTAACGTTTTCCGATAGAGCGCAGTTATCTGATATCAGAAAAAATAAAATAATAAAATAAATAAATAATTATAATTGCATAAGTTGTTAAAAATGATATGCAATAGCTTTACCGCGGCAGTCCCCGAGTGCCACACGTATTTTTTTATATAAAATAAGACATTGGATAGGAATCCTTACTTTTGGTATTGTCAAATTCATTTTACGTGATTTTCCTTTTATGGTATTGTAGTATAATTCATTCGTGCATAGATTGACTACATTTTTTAAATTGTAAAACAATTATAAATAAATTAATAATTTTTAAAAAAATGTTTTTAAATAATTAAAGTTGCTAAAATATCTATGTAGGAATAAATTTTTAAAAATCGGTTGTGTCACCCCAAGACCTGCCCGGCAAATAGACAAGCTTTTTTAAAACCCCCGCCAACCCAACCTTGCCCCGCGCAACAATTCCTAGTATATATTTTGTTGTATTATCTGTGGTATTAAAATTGTACAGTGTTGTAACTTGTAACCCAACAACACTGTTTGAAATACACTGCCATACTCGCACGCTCTCGATTGCAAATCTAGTTCAAACCCGATTCAAAATATCAGGATATCATGTCACACGAGGAGGTATCAGTCCGAATTACCAACAATACTGGTTGAAAAACACTGCCATACTCGCAAGCTCTCGATTGCAAATCTGCTTCAAAGCCGATTCGAAGTATCAGGATATCATGTCATAGGAGGAGGTATCAGTCCGATATAACAACACTGGTTGAAAAACACTGCCACTTTGCACGCTCTCGATTGCAAATCTACTTTAAACCCGATTTGAAGTATCAGGATATCATCTCACACGAGGAGGTATCAGTCCGAATTACCAAGAATACTGATTGAAAAACAGTGCCATACTCGCACGCTCTCGATTTCAAATCTGCAAGCCGATCCGAAGTATCAGGATATCATGTCAAACGAGGAGGAATCAGTCCGAATTACCAACAATACTGGTTGAAAAACACTGCCATACTCGCACGCTCTCGATTGCAAATCTGCTTCAAGCCCGATTCGAAGTATCAGGGCATCATGCCACATGAGGAGGTATCAATCTGATATACCAACAACGGTATCATATAACTTTTATCACCAGATTTTGAATTCGGGATAACGATTGAAATCCGGAAGGCGATATATGTGGGCAGCCCCAGGAATACGAGTATTAATTCTTGAAAAATAGAAAAAAGGCAGAATCTGCGATCTGAAGAATGGCGGAGGGATGAAATGTGAATGAATACAATTACCAGCGAATAAAATAAAGCGGGTCGCCGTAATCCTGGGCCACTTGGGACTGAGTGGCGTCCGCGCTCTCCACCCTGGCAATAATACAACGATGTTATACTACATACATATACGACCGCGCGTAATGAGGGACTTTTCGCCGATATTCTCGGATCTGTGTAAATAACCACACTTTTGAATAATTCATAGAGTCCCCACGGGAAAGCCGTAAATCACGCATATAAACATGTAAAATGATTTTGGGATATTTTTTGAGTGTAAGCTATATAAATATACTGAAAATGTGCAAATTGATTTTTGATATACTTACTTACTGCTAATTGCAATATTTTAAAATAATAGATATAGCATTGGATTAGATATTTAAATATTGGATAAGTATTACGTAGCTAGGTTTCTCTGATTTTAAAGTTTTTTTCATTGATATTATTATGTGTTTTTTTTTGTTTGTTTGAATTTATGTAAGCAATCTTTATTTAAAAATGCGCCCTTACCCTTTAAGGACCATGGGACATATGTGTCCATTACCACCCTAAATCCCCTTTTAAATTATCGAATACGAATAATTTCTAAACTATATATTTTTTTCATGTTATTTAGACTTCAAAAATAATATTAGCAAAAAAAAAATAAAAAAAATAAATAAATAATTTACGTCGACTTTATTTAATACGATTTTTTCTTTTAGTAGGTATGATTACTGAGTTAAATAATAAATTAGTCGAATTTTAGAAAAAGTTGTAACCGCATTTTTATGGACCAGGGACATTTAAATCCCATCAATTTATACAAAATCTATCGAACAAATTTTCAAAAAACTTTTTTTTTTTTTAAACATTTTTTTTAATTCAGGAAACAGACAGAACAAAAACATATTTACTTAATCAAAATATAACAAACATAAACCATTTATATGTTTCCACCAATTAAACGGTAATATAGTGCGTTATTCTATATAAAAGAAAAGTTTAAAATATACAAGCATTTTTTAAAGTGAAAAGTGAAATTATTATGGTTTTTTCAATAAACAGAAAATATTCTGAAAAGTAATTGCTAAGTTACTACTACAGTTCAACGTGTTAAAAGAGTAAATATAGAGTAAATAGAGAAGAAAAACAGTAAATAGATTCATAAACATGTATATTAATATGATAATAAATGAATAAATTTTTAAGTAGATAGAAATAAGATAAGAAAATAAAATATATAATTATGTAATAACACATTTTATGAGAACGAAAAATAGAAAAATGGAATAAGTTATGTAAATACAAAGATAAAAGGAGAATAACTATTTTCATAATAAACAGATTACTTAATTAAATTGTAATATATTCATAATTAGATTTTTAAATGTGTCTGGGGTTGTGGAAAATATATCAACATCCAAAAACACAGAGTTGTAATGATGACAAGCTCTATAAAGAAAAGCATTTTGTGCATAGTTAGAATTGACAATTGGCAGTTGAAAGGAACGCTGAGAGCGATCTGGTCGAGGGGGCACGAAAATATTTATCTGCTCCAAGATTTCACTAGCATCAACACGATTGTTAATTAGCTTATGCAGATATACTGCGTCGATCATGCTTCGGCGCTTTTCTAACGACATCATCTTATAAAATTGAAGTGACTCTGTGTACAAAGATGGATATACGAGATTTATATCGCCTTTTAACAGTTTTATGTATTATTTCCATATTCTATCGCAAAGCTTATGGTCCTTAAAGTGCTATAGGTGGGTTGAGCTGCACTACCAATTGTGAAACCCCACGTTACTACACCACAATCACAATAAAAATAATATTGAATAAAAAATGGACCCAATTCTGAGAGGTTTGATGGATCCAATCTAATGTGCTTACATGAGCGCCACAACCTGTAAGCACATTGTACGGAAAACCGTACATCCTTTGCTGAAAGACCCAAAATTTATATAAATCCAAAAGAATCCATAAAAACATGCGAAATATTAAGTCAATCCAAATAAAATTTAAAATTACACAGCAATTACTTTAATATGGGTGAAATGAGGCGGAAAAAGTCATTTTTGAAATTAAATGAATTTGCATTATTATTATTGTCGTACATGGTAATATATTTTATATTTTTATATTATTTGTTTGTTTGTTCTATAAACTTCCTATTACAACATTTTATATTAATTTTGATGTCCATGATCATGCTATATCGATATTTTTAAATATAATTATAGGTTTAATTTGAATTCACTTACCTGTTTTATATTTTATCACATTTTGTATCTTTCATTTTAATACTATGTGCATATGAATAAATCATTGCCGTACATATTTTCCTCAGTACGGGCTCTGGCCTAATTAGGCAGATTCGGCAATGAATAAAATGTAAATTAAAATAAAAATGAAAAAGAGGTTTTATGCATTTTTACTAATAACTTTATAATAAACAATAGTCATTATGTCAAAAAAAAACTATTAGTCATTGTAGGAAAAAGGGAAACATCACATGTTGAGGGGAATTTAAAAAATATTTAATATAAAAGTGTTTTCAAAAATAATTCACTGAGATTACAATATATATAAACCTTGGGAAATGTATATCCCTGTATTTAGATAATTCTGTTGCTACAAAATGCTACTAGGTCTTTAACTATTGCAGACCAAATTCCCGAAATATATTACACATTCTTGTGACTTGTGCAAAGAAATAAATCAAAAAACAATAGTTTGACAATACGAATCATTTATTAGGCTTGAAAAAGTGTGTTAGGCTTGAAAAATATTGTGCCCATTTAAATTACAAAAGTAGAGCATTTTTGACTATTTTATATGGCCTTATATATGTACATTTAGTTTAAAATGCACACGTAGATTTAATTTGGATTTTTAACATTTTACTGTCAATTTGAATATTATGATGAATAATTTTACTACGTATCTTTTCGAATTACTAATTACTTCAAATATTAGGCTTCTATTTTGATTATTTATATTTATAGTTTGACAATCAAGTAGTTAATTCTTGTCTACCTATGTATGTTCAGTAAAGAGTAGTCACGAGACTTACTACCTAACCCAGTTATTTTGACACGTCCAAGAGCGTTCTTTAGCCGTCAATTGGACACGACGAAAATGTAATGTAATGTAAAAGAGCATTTGTTGCGGTTTCTGGCTCTAAGGGAAACATTATTTTTTTAACAGCAACCTGTATACTTTAACTACACGAAATTAAGAATAATTTCTCAATACATTAAGATTATTTATAAAAAAACAAATTGTACTTTCCATCAGGGAGTTCCAGTGGCAATATCCAGGTTTCATCTTCAGACCCTCTTCATCATATGTAATGAAAATCACCCATGACAACAAAACAAACGAAACAAACGAACCAAACTCGACTATCTTAGCAATTTCTATCAGGGAGTTCCAGTGGCAATCTTCCGGCTCTATCTTCAGATCCTCGTCATCATGTATAACGCAAAGTACCCATGGCAACAAAACAAACGATCCCAAACTCGACTATCTTAGTTCTTGCCATCAGGAAGTTCCAGTGGAAATCTTCCGGCTCAATCTTCAGATCCTCATTATCATGCGTAACGGAAAGTACCCATGGCAACAAAACAAACGAACCCAAACTCGACTATCTTAGCACTTTCCATCAGGGAGTTTCAGTCCTTAGATCCCGGCTCCATTATCAAAATCAGCTCGATGGTACCATAAAATTGCATTATCATCAAACTTACATAATTATGCCAAATTTCAGCTTAATCGGATACCAGCAAGTGGTTGAAAAAAGGATTTGCAAATTTTGAAACGGACTACTTACATACGAACATTGCAAGCTATTTTTTTTTCTTCTCGAAGTGCCTCTCCATTACTGGAGGTTGGCCATTAGCTCTGAATACTTTTGTCGGTCTTGCGCCATCCGGAAAAGCTGTTTCGTACTGGTAATGTTACACGCACACGCAAGTTAAAATAAAGCTTGTAAATATAAAGTTCTTAATGCCAAACCCAAAAAGCATCCAATTCAATACGAATAGTATGGAAAATTTTGAAAAATACAGTCTATGTCACATTTTCAAGACAGAAAAAACCATTACCAAGATAGTTGTAATCCTTGAGAACTTAGATTGAGAGAACAAATGAATCGCCCTAATAATATATTGAAAAAAAAAACCGTATCCCTAGTTTCAGCCCCTACCATTTAAGCCAGAATGTGGGGGGGAAGTGGGGGGAGATCAGGTAGTTTCGCGTATTCGCCAGGGGAGAGATTATGGGTCGACTCGACTTCCCACGCCGCTTCAGTAAATTGGAAAGCGGAGGGAGAAAACGCTAAAATCCCTACAGAGTTAGCAGGGCTCACATCAACAGGTTGGCATCGCACCGTCTTCTCTCACCGAATAATAAATTAATGAATAAATACGAGTAGGTATATAAAGACAGAAAAAGAAAGTAGTAGAGTGTAAAGATTATCAATGCGTTTTAATGCTTTGCTAAAGTCTAATTAGACTTTAAACACTGTTCTTATTCTTTCCTGGAATAAAACCACATTTGTGATAATTGCTGGGAATACATTGCGTGGTAGATTAAGATTCGACTACATTTACGCAAAATAAAGATTGATAATGCCAAATCAGTAAAAAATACATACATAAAAAAATCTGTTGTGTCACCCCAAGTCTTTCCCGGCAAGCAGACAAGCCACCCCTCCGCGCGCCTCCCCCCCCCCCCCCCCTCAACCCCAACCACCCTACTAACTCACCCTTTATTCATCCCCCTCCCAACCCCCGCCACTATAGTGATTGTATCAAGGGTTTATGATCGCAAATGTAATATATTTGTAGTAGATCTAGTATTTTCCTAAATATCGCGGAATTTAAAAAATATTTTTGACAAATTATTTATGTCAAATTATGTCAAAAATATTTAATTATGTACAAAAATATTTACGTCAAATTATTTTTTTTTTCCATATTGATCAAATTGTAAAATCTTGGCGTAATGAAAGAGTAATGTCTTTGTCCAAATTATGTTTTCATTCTGGGTTAGTAAGCTATTTTCTAAAACTTGTCTCGTTGGTCTTCGGTTCTGAATTATTCCTAAATTTGAGTTATTGTCCAAAAATAGCATTAGGAGGGAAGTTTTTAGAAAAAGTTGCCTAAAATCAAGGACTTTAGCTTCCTTATAAAGTTCATTAGTGAGATGGCGATATGGTTTAGGTAGAATATTTTTTAATATAAATTTCTGCGCAACTTGCAATGGCTCTAGCAGGGTTTTACCACATCCACCCCATCCAATTATGCCGTAAGTAATAATCAATTCACATAAAGTATAAAGCAGTAGATTTGTGACTTTCTCCATTTAATACAAATAGTATCAACAGGTGTGCATTCGTATGGTACTCACAATATCCACTGCCACAGCATAGCAGCAACAGGCTGTGGTCGGCGTGCGATTTGACCTTTCGAATGCTAGCCGGGTGAGGAACCAGAGTGGCGCGATGGCGCCCTACTTTCGTTAATTAACTGCTGAATGGAGCGGCTGAACGGTCGGTCTGACTCGAGTGGTGTGGAGGCCACGGGAGAGCGTGACGATATTTCAAGAGGAAAAACGCGCACAGAGAAATGCGAACCTCATCGCGGCGCGAGCTGAGGCAGCGAACTAACCGCCCCTGCGATTGGAGCGACGTTGCCACACCTTCTCTCTGACTATCTCCAAATCAATTACTATCTCCAAAGCAATGACACAATAAGAAGACTAAAAACACATGTTTCTGGCATCACGTCTGTATGATTCCTTCTGCTCTTCCATGTCGGGGGCTAAAATGCAGAGTTCAATCAGCAGAGTGACTGAAACAACAGTAACAAGTGGCGAAAAGTAGAAGTGAGTGCGAAGAAATGGTAACTCACATACTGATATAGGCTATGATATTTGCTAAATGGAATATAAACAGTCACTTTACTATATTTAAAACAAATTAATACGATTATACTAAAAAAATACAGTTAAAATTGAAGGCTGCTAATAATAATGATCTATATGTGCATAACCAAGAATCTTTTAACATATTTTATTTATTGGTTAATTAATTCATTAATTTATTAGCAGATTTATTTATTTACGTATTTATTTATAAAATATCAGTCAGTTACTTTGGTCTTTATTTAAATACTAGCTGACCCGACAGACGTTGTTCTGTCCAAATTTCAATAATTTTGTTTGTGATCGTTTTGTGAATTTGTGAAAAGCTATTGGAATATTTAAACACAGGAAAAAATCTGTTTTGTCACCCCAAAACTTTCCCGGCATTCATACAAATCCCCCCCCCCCCCCTCCGCTCTAAACCCCTCAACCCCCTTTCCCCAAACTCTACCACCCACCTAACCGTCCCCCCCAACCCGGCTCCCATCTCCACCCCCCCCCCCCACTCCGACTCCACCCCCAACCCCTCCCTCAGCCCCCACAACCCCCACACAAACCCCATCCCCTCCACCCCCCTCCCAAACTTGTGGTTGCTTGGTTGGACTGAAAAAAGATCCACCTAATATATCGCTGGAAAATACCTCTACATGTGGGTAACGTGAAGTTGGGTTTCGTTGTTTCCGTCGTTATTTTTTTCCAAGTAAACAGTTGATTCCAAGTAAGATATCTTGACATTTCGAAGTAGAGTAGTATCTGGGCGAAGTCATCATTCTGGCACATTTCAAAATACAGATCAATACTGAAATAAATAAATTGGAATTCAATTATTTATACTCATTTTCGATAATTTCGTTTAAAAAATGTCTTATAAAACAGTGCAGTTATATGTAATCCACATGAGAGTATTTATCACCATTTTGGAAATACTCAAGAAAATAAACAACGTTTTGTATATTTAAGAAATAAGGTTATTACCGTTACTTATACCCAAATAGTTGTTTACTAGGTATCTTGAGCTATTATTCTGGCCTATGTGTTTAAGCTGGTCCGTGGCAGAATTCATAGCCCTTGCATACTTACGTATGTCTAGCTGTCACCAGGAATAAACCTGATCTACATTTAAATAGTTACCGACTGAGCAAAGTAGGTAAAAGTTTCGTTTATCAAAACCTTTGTTTCTCTAACAATATAAAAAACTAAATTGGAAATAATTTACATTTTTTTCCCTGGACAATTATAATTTAAAAATGATTTTGCTTTAAATTTGACGAATTTACTAATATTTTTATATGCCTAATCACGTTATGAATATTGTCTTTTGTATAATTTGATTAGGTTTATCATCAATCATAATAATCTCATTAAAATTTTGATTAATAAAATCGGACATCAATAAAGATATTCAAATATTAATTGTAACAAAGTTATATGTTACAATCTTAGATGTTAAAATTCCCATGATTATAAATCTTTTGTTTTCCATTCTACCATAAGGAAGCTATACGTTTTTTTAAGAAAATAACATTTTTTCAAATATAACAATATGTCAAAAATCGCTAAATATGTTGAAAAGTAACATTAAAAAGATCTGTAGGAAACGTCCTCAGAATTCTATGTTACTTTTTTTCTCTAGGAACAGTATAATGATTTTTAATACATTTAGGATTTTTGCTTTCCCGGCAGAGGGAAAGTATTGTGAACGCATTTCTGTGTGTGTATGTGTGTGTGTGTGCGTGTATTTCTCCACGATAGCGCCCAAACGCTTCATCCCACTGAGCTGAAATTCGGCATGCAGGCATAATTTGGTCATGGCAAGAGTTGGATAGATTGGGGTTGAAATCGGTAAACTAGAGGGCGCGCTAGTCACACTTCCATCTCGAAATATTGTACTTACAGACTTGAATTTCATTTAAACAGATGCGTTGTTGGGCTGAAACCACTTTGTGATTTTTGTCGGAATATCTCTTATACAAACGACTTATTTTTTTAAATTCTGACGTTTTTAAGAAAATTCTACATCATATTGGCAAGTAGCCATTTTAATACCAAGGAAATACTTCAAAATACTACAAATATACCACATTTGCGATCGAAATCACTTCACCAAATCACTTTCGGGGGGTGTGAGGGGTCGGCCGGGGGAGGGGAAGAGTTGGCGGTGGTAAGTGGGAGGAGTTAGGGGATATTGAAGAAGGGGTTTACGCGGGGGGAGGGGGGAGGGGGGAAGTTGCTTGTTTGCTTGCCGGAAAAGTTTCAAGGTGACACCGTTTTTTTTCAATATTGGAATAGCCATTTAGTCTAAAAATGCCGGATATCTCTCATTAGATTTTAACATTTCGGCAATAGGTTGAATTATTTTTGTTTGAAATTCGGTTCTAACAAGTAATTGAGTTTCTGAGATACATCGGATACACAGATATACAAACACAGATAGACATTTTCAAGTAATCACTTTCTCGATTCCAAGGATCTTAAAAAGCGGAGATCGAACTTTTCTGTTGCTTGAAAATAAGACTTCCTATTTGCAATTTATTTCTAAATAAACTGGTGCTGTCTCGTGAAATCCGCCTTGTTGCGTATTAGCAAGATTATCTACATACTTCGTGTAGCAACTAAAGCTGTCAACTACAACGGTCGAACCCGTCACCTCAGGATGTTTTCCCGTGAAGTGAGCGTAGAAGACTTGGGACGAAAACAGTCCACTGTCTAGTTACGCCACTAGCCCGTAAGAACCCAACGCCTTACCGCGAGATAACCAGGTTAATCAACCGGCGCGGCGGGCCGACACTCGCGTCCTTACCTCTAGTTTCAACCAGATTCCCCCAGATTCCCGACTGATTACAAATTCGACGTCGCTAGCGCGGTCCTCTTCCATAGCTAGCGGTGACTTGGTGTCTACCGAATCTATCGCGGACCAAGTCATCCTTTTCTTGGCTGTTCAGCCGGTATCGTGTAGCCGATTGGTCGTTTCAAAAGCAGTTACCGTAAGGTCAACAACTACCACCGCTCTATAGGAAATAATAATGTTTCCAGACGGCTATCAGTCGCAATGCACATTCGATTGGCTGACGCCGCACGGTGCGCAAACCGTCCAGGAGCGCCCGAAAAATGATTCATAGGAAAAACTGGCCCCTAAGCCAGACCCCGGGCTCGCACTTCTGCGTGGAGGTCGCCGGATGGGTGTTGAGCCGTCAGTTTGAAGGGTCTTACGTGTGGGTCTTGGTGGCCTAACTGCAACAGGGCCTATTAGCTCCCAAAAAAGTGTAATACGATGTTTTTTAAGACAGCAAAATTCAATGCTCGCTTTTTTGGCATTTAGCTAAAATATGCGGCAGTCAGAATACGAAGACCGGCCAGTGACGTCACACATCGGGTGTTTTTAATAGGGAATTTCAAAAATTTCTCACCGAAAACGACGTCATCGTTCAAAATCAAAATGTATAGAAGAATATCCATTTCCAATACGATTGGCAACACTAATCAGCTTGTTGAGGGGAAAGACGACGGCCGCCCGGGAAGGATAGCATCCAATAGACCAGTTTACAGCCAGTCACGGATCTGCTGAGCTTACGAACTTGCGATGCTACGAAGCTTAGCGACGTTCATATCGTAATATAACCAGACGCGAATAAAATAAACGAGTAGATGTTAAAAAGACAAAATACATGGTAGTAAGCCGAACACCGCAGTTAAACTCTTCCATTAATATCGACGGTATAGACCTTTAAAGAGTGAACCGATGCAAATACCCACTAAGTAACATAGTCAACGACAAAGGAGACCACAGTCTCGAAATTAATTGCCGAATTGAGCAGGCCGGTAGCGCCTTTCAAATATATTAATACTTTTTAAAAAAACACTAAAGACACGCTTTTGGGCTATGATACAATATTCACATACATACGGCTATGATACGATATTCCATCATGGAATGCTAATCTTCCGGCTTCATCATCAGACCTTGAAACCTAATCGTGGTCAAAGTTCCTTCCAAGACTTTTCTAACAAGTCCAAACACAGCTATGATACGATGTTTCATCATGAAGTTCCAGTTCATATCTTCCGACTCCATCATCAGATCAGTTCCACAGCACCATATTATTGTATTGTCATCAGAACTACATACAGCTGCCAATTTTCATAACGCTACGATCCTTAGAAGATGGTTAAATTAGTTACCTTAGATGCCATTACATAGTTACATACAGGTCGACCTAATAAAGGCGTTATAAAAATGAAGAGAGTCCTTCGTGGCCATAATTTGAGCTTCAATCTGCGCATATTTATAGCAAAACGCTACGTATTCTCCGTCCTCATGGAGCTGAGGCCTAGGCAGTTACAGAAATGATGGCCAAGCGCCTTGAAGTGTTTGAGATGTGGGTGTATCGGAGAATGCTCAAAATATTGTGGGTTCAGAAGGTTCGAAATACAACAGTCCTTCAAAGACTAAATAAAAAAAGGCACAGAGGTACTCAAAACCATAAAGAGACGCAATCTTATATACTCCGGCCACATAATGTGCAACCCCAAATGCAACCTCCTGCAAATAATAATCCAGAGAGATAATTCAAGGCAAGAGTAGGCCTGGGCGGCCAATTTCAAATTTCAAATTATTCCCCAGGACGGAAATCACAGGATGATTGCCAATTTTCGTTAGGAGACGGCACTACAAGAAGAAAAAGATGTTAGAAACAAAAATTAAAAGGGATATGTTGTAATAAAAATATAGTAGGTTAGTTTTCAAATAGACTAGCGACGGGCAACCTATCTTTATCAAGGGTCTCATTTGAATACTAAAATCTATTCCAAACCAAGTAAAGGGTCACTATCTTCTTGATGCATTGCAATAAGACACACACTTACATGCATCCACATTCATTCATATATAAATACACCTAATAAGGTGAGA
Organism: Micropterix aruncella; assembly: GCA_944548615.1. Taxonomy (NCBI): domain Eukaryota; kingdom Metazoa; phylum Arthropoda; class Insecta; order Lepidoptera; family Micropterigidae; genus Micropterix; species Micropterix aruncella. Next base: position 38,096,072 of record OX155953.1, on the reverse strand, counting down.
GTAAACTCGCCTATTTCACAATAAAGAATAAAAACAAACAAACAAGTGTATTTCGGTTTAGTTGATAGCGGGATCGCTCCCATTGCAGTAATAATTTCGTATCTATTTGTAAAAACTTGAAGGTTCTAATCAGCAGTGGTTAGAAATGATTATTTTGTGAGTTCACTATCCACAGAGGCTTATATTTCTTCGTCAACATATGGAACACTTTAGCACATAGGTTCTTCACCTTATTTAGCCCACCGCCCAAATTGAGATTTTTTTTTATTTAGAGCCCCCATTTTTTTTAATTACCATCTGTCGCGAATCTGAAACAGCTGTTGCTGCGATTATATTTAAAGATGTAATTACACTGTAATATTATACAGACGTAAAATAGGATTAACAGATTGCTCAAAGAAATTTTTCGTATAATAATATCTGCAGCTTGTTTATGGAGCACAGTGGTTTTATATTTTTATGCTGGTAAAATTAAATCTTCCTTATATGTGCCTTTCATTGGTGATGATAGATTTGTGGGATTTTCGATAAAACCGTATTTAATATTTATATAATCCACAATATACTGCCGTCTCTTCTTTTTTGCTTCCGACATGGTTTTTGCTTGAGTAAAAGATCAACTCTTAAAACCCTGTTATCAATTGCGCGCGATAATGTTAATGAAAATAAAATCGAGACGTTGTATCTGTCGACAAGCCGTTTGAAAGGCCTGTGACGTTTTCCACTATTCATTATGTTAGGTGGGACTTCTCACAAGGACAATCTTTGCCTTTATATAGGTTGGAGACATTCCAGTCTATATAAGACGTTCTAACAAATTGGCAGATGATAAACAAAAGTCTACGTTCATTTTCAAACCCGAACGCATCCAAATAAAAACGTCATAAATCAGCTGTTTGTTCAGCGTCAAAAATCAGCTGTTTACTACGTAATTAGCGTGTTTTTTTTTTGTCTTTTTTAGACTGTATTTTTTTTACCTGCCCAGATCCTCACTGTGCCATATTTACGCCCTCTAATTTTCTATGGGTCTTCTACTGCCTCCCTGAAAGTCTCAAACGCCCACAAGAGGGTGTTATCGCCCACGTTGAGATCCTATGCGTTAACAGTAAAATTATTATTAGCACTTTTGACAGTATAACTAGCCTTGTGAAAACAATGTTACATTAATTTTTATTATTCTTCATCTATACTTCTCGTTCGTATTTCATGGTATAATACAATACAATACAATTTAGTTCTGCTCCAGTGGGTAGGCTTTCCTACACTTGAATGCGTCTTTTCCTCTAAAATTTTAAGTAATGTAATTAATTCAAGACTATTAAATAGCATGATATAGTTTTGGCAATATAACATAATTTTAGTAAATTATAATCGGTTTGAAAACCATTGATAAATAGAAAATAATCTAATAATCAAAATTGCTGTTCAAAAAGAGCTCAATGTCTGTAGCCATAATTATCAAGGCAATTATATGTTGGTCATAAAAATATATAAATACTAAAAATATCTAAATTTAAATTATTTCTCAAATCTAGCAATATAGCCGTCGACGATAAAAATAAAAATAAAAATTACGCTCTTTGGCAAAGTGGATTATCATGAATTTTCCGTTATTTTACATTATGATGCTCTTGGAATAAGAATTCAGCATTATCCAAATCTCATAAATTATATACTGGATTCTTCACTAGGCCATTAAATGAGAATTTTTTGAATTGCTTCTCTCCAAGACTTCTGATATGCGTTGGGACCTTATTATAATAACACAGTGTTGCGAGGGAAGATATGGTGGTACTGAAACGTCTTTCGATATATTTTTTTCGTACACGGAGACACGGTGACTCTATTTTCCGGTGTCATGAATGTACACGCTTATTATTAGTGGTCATATAAAGACTCTTGTTAAACAGCGGAGGGAAGTTCAACCAACAAAAAAAATGAGCTAAAATGAACCTATAGAATTATAAATTTCCGGAGCAGTTACCATGACAACTGGTCGTACTCGCTTCCCCAATTGTTTGTATACTTCTTAAGTCAGATATAAGAGATATTAAAGTTTAAATAAATACTTCCTTTCATAAACTTTTTATCTATCATATCGTTGCTGTTTCTTGCCAACTGAAAAATGCTTGCGAAAGAATTGAATGCATCGCAAAACGCTTGATTTTCGAACGTTTCATCAACGGGAATAACACTGAATGTTTATAGCATTGTCACCTCTTTAAAGGTAACTACATTGCGAAGAGCGCGAATGTTTTTATATTTTATTCGTTATCGTCATACCTAACTTCCCCGGAATCAGAAACTGAAAACGGCCGCAACCCATTCCAGGCTAGTTTAATCTGGTTAAAAGTTCCGAAAGCATTGATCAATGGCGTCCTACGTTGGGGAGAAACAGTTCCTTTATCGTGGAGGCTTTTATTCCGACGCTCAAAGAAAAATGTTAACGTCACCCGCTTTGTTTGGCGCTACCGCGGCGGAGCTGCGGCTATCTATCGGCGGCGGGCAGTGACCTGACGACAATGTTTGCGACTTTGTGACTTCATCCAATCTAATTTAAGCGGAGATACGAACCGAAGAATAGAGGAGGGGAGGGGGGGTGGGATGTTTATATGGATGATGGGTGATTCGGTGAATGTGAATGTGTAATAATGGTGAAAGGGTAGCATGCTTGATTTGGTCATGGTTTTTAACGGTATTGTTATGAAACAAAAATCAAGTCTAAGGTGATGTCAAATGCTGAATGTGTACGCTATTAATAAAGTAAATACGAGGCATGTCCAGAAATTAAGAGTACTAAGCCTCTGTGGTCATTTTAATAATTGTGTCCTTAAAAAAAACAAATTTGCTTATAATTATTCTTTCTTACTATTAATAAAATGTGCTAATATGTTATAGCTTCTTGCTCTTGCTCTATAGTGTCCATTCATATTAGGAATATCACTTCGGAATGAGAGATAATAGACTGGAAACTCGTATACACCTTCATTTTGGCGTTCTAAAAGTTGTTTCAAAAGTCTCATAAAATCTCGTATCTGCGTCGTAAGTTATTCAAAGTCAAAGGTCACAAAAATCGTTGTTTTTTTTATTATCTAGGTTTTCATATCTTTATGTTGTTATAATATATATATAACATGTACTATAAAAAAAGATCACAAAATTTGCGTCAAATTTTGTTCCAAACATTTTTTCATGCGCTTTTCTGTTTTAGTAATAGAGGGCGGAGAGCACGCAGCGCTCAGCTATACATACTGTAATGCGGGAATCTCGGTGAATGACACCATCTAGATCTGAGCGCTGCGCGCTCTCCGCCCTCTATTTCAAATACGGTTGTGCGCATGAAATATGTTAGGAACAAAATTTGTCGCAAATTGTATGCTCTGCAATTTTTGTAATAGATGTTAACATCATTGGAACTATAGAAACCTAGGTAAACACGATAAACCGATTTTTGTGACCTTTGAACTTGAATAACTTACGACGCACACACGAGATTTTATGAGACCTTTGAGACAACTTTTAGAACGCCAAAATGAAGATGTATACGAGTTTCTATATTGTTATCTCTCATTCCGAGGTTGAGCCCTTTTTTTGCTCAAATGAGTGCTCTATTAGAGCAACATTTCGGAAAATACTCCAAAATTCAGTTTTCTTGTAAAGCTTCAAAATGTATCTCTTTTTGTCACTATTATTAACACTCTTAATCAAAATATTGGAACAGATATTTAATTAAGAAACCACAAGTACATGTATATGTTTTCACTTGGCCGACCTCATTGCTTAACCTACAATAACATTTCAAATATTGCCAAAAAATGTAAAGTTTGAAATTTATATAATGGGGTCTTTTCCCATAGGTAAATAATAGAAAAAATAACTTTTTGTGATATTATAAATTCATGATTACGAGTAATCGAATCCACAAGCAAGTATACAGTTAATACATATGAATGTTCATGTGTTATATGTGCACTAGTTTGCGCGTAGTCAAGATATAAAAATCACGTAAATAAGCAAGTGAAAAAGTAGATTCAGCCGATTATCGTCCTAATAATTAATATCGCAGGCGCACGATATTCAGAAAATCCAATTAAAGGTGATTATGAGGGAAAACGTTTGCGAATTCAACAATCCGTATAAAAAATATCCCAAAAACCCAACTAGTGTACAACCCTCCTCAAAATAAATTATTTGAAAGGAACAGTCAGATAATACCTTACTAAGCATCGTCCTCCACTAAACATAGGTACTCTAAAAGAATTAAGCCCTTTTTCTCATCACTGTAAATATTTCAGCATTTAAGTACGTAAATTTAATTTAAAATGGTTTTATATATCACATAATAGTCCTCAAACCTTATTTTAATATTTCTTTTACACCTTGTGTTAATTTAAAAAATAAATTATTAAAGTACAATACATTATTTAAGAGTTCTATTCTACGATTCGCAGACGCCAATATGGACTGTTTTAAATATAGGAATAATATTGGTGCAAGATATAATTGCCCATAATTCATTATTGTGGTTACAATATAAATGATTTAGTATTTTAATTCATTTCCGTCTCGATGAAATGGTATTCTTACTCTTTAAAATATCAGTAGATGTAATAATTATTTAATACGAATATAAAGTAGTCGCCACAAAGTTATACTGTGGCGAAACTGCGTCGTTAAAAAGTTACTTTAAATTTTATACATATAAGGGTCAATTATTTGAAATCCCTTAACTGCTAAAGTTACGAGGAAACTAGTAAGTTATTGCACTATTAAGAGTCTTTCTTAAATTTACAAGCTTTCTGAACTTTTACTTCGACGATTTAAAATTAGCCGCCACTTGTGCGAGCATGACATACATGCCTCATCGCTTTTCCCACAACTATTTTCCCAATCCCATGTGCTATCAGCTAAACAGTTATTCATTAAGCAAGCGCTTCTTGCATTCTACAAATCTAGAGATGACCACGCCCGAACTCAAAACAATCTGAACACAAGAATGTCCGCGAGTATCAATTATATAATTCCGTCAGTCAGGACAACATTTGCCCAGAGACATATATTCTACATAGCCCCAAAATTATATAATTCCCTTAGTGAAGACATGAAAAATTATCCTAACATAAAAATATTTAAAGCAAACCTTAATAGATGGCTACTTAACAAGGGATATGTAAAATCTGATCAACTTCTTTGCAACGCACGACAATTTATTTAGTATCAATTATCTATTTTTCTTAATTAAATTTTATTAAATTACAACTATAAATGTATATATTTATTACATAGCTATTTTTTTATAAAATTGGTATATTTATGTGTATATACAGGTGGTGGGTCCAAATAATTTATTTAAAAAAAAACACTTAATTTCTTAAAATTGCATAAAAATATGCACATCTAGAGACGGGCCAAATTATCGCCTAGTTAGATGTGCTATTGACAGTAAAGGTCATGTAATATGTGTTAAACCTCCCTATATTAATTATGAAATAATTTATATAATTATTATAAAATTACATGACCAATGAATGAACTGTATACCTAATCATATGTACCTAAATAAATAAATAAATAAATAAATAAATAAAATATTATACAGTAAGCAATTGGTCAGGGATTTTTTTGATAGATGTGGATATACCTATATAAATATTTAGATCAGGAATGACAGTTTAAATAAAATTAAATAAAATAGATAGAAATGGAGGACTTAGACTAATAAAAATATATTTTTGGTTTCGGAGATAGTCAAGAAAGGGTCAGGGGTTGACTATATCTTTGAGGAAGCAATAAATATTATTTTGATAATTTAACAGAGGGGGTGATAAACTCACAATTAAGCACAAGGATTAAATGGGGATACAAAGTAATGAAATTAAGTACATTCGCCATCATCATCAATAGCGCTACAACTCATCGTCAATAATGCCTTCGTCAAGAATCTTATTCGTTATACCGTTCTTTGTTTGATTATCGGCTCCACGCGCGACTTGAGTTCGAAGTAACAGCTTTTTGTAGTTACGAAACGTACTTTCATCTCTTCGCTGGCGTTGTTACTACAAACACTACCGTCGCTACTAATTAATAAGCCGAAGTATGTGTTTCTTTTACAGATTTAAAGCTATGGGAACTTACAACACTAGGTGGAGCTAGGTTCGCTCTTCAATGTGGACAGCAGTATAGGTATGTGGTTTCTCCTGATTTATATGTAGGCTCATACATCTTGGTGGTTTAAAAAAGCCTAAAAGGCTACCTTAAAGGCTTGTGGAGAACGTGCAATGATATCAATAGCATTAACTTATGCCAGTAGTTGTACTGAATTATTAGAGGCAGTAGTCTTATTCATGGGATTTTAAACTAACTTGTAGTTTAGTCTTACTTAGTTTGGTGTAGACTTGCTTACGTTCAAAACCATTTATACTTAACTATTAAATCTCTGAAAACTTCTCAGGTTTAGTCGACAGTAAATGCGCATTAGATTATGCCAGCAGATCAGCCATGTACTGACATGCTAGGTATGCCAAGTCATCAGAGCTACTGAGCTGTGGTGACAATATTAATAAAGGCGACGAATAACCTATTACCTAGACATGATCTCTGAGCAATATCTAGGTTGATTTATTCCATTAATGATGTGCTATCACAGACAGCGATGATTTGTTTTCTATCACAAAGAAAGAAATGTACAATCGCAGTATATTTGCCACGGCTCTGAATATTAAATTGCCTTGGTTTACTTATGTAGTGCAGCCTGTTTGGGGGTAAAGTGTGCGTTTGCCACCCCACTTCTAGACTGTCGAAATATAGATGTATTTTTGTCCTCCCTCTCATTTTCAATAAGTGTTTATCGCCGTGTCATTTCGGCACTGCGTTAGCTTCAGTGAATCATGCGGCGGGTAAAATTCATGCGGGAAGATCGACCCTCATTCGACGGTTGATCCCAGTTGATCTTGAATCTCCTTAAAGTTCCATTCAGCACGAACAATACGCGCGGGAAATCGAACGACTCGGTTGCCATGGCGACGCGTGGGGAAACACTTGCCGGGCATCACTCGTGTCATTGTGTTAGTAGTAGCAAGGATATTAGTTAGTAGTAGTACTGTTAGAGTTAGTTAGTAGGATAGTATAGACTGTTAAAACACACGAAATTGAGGAAAGGAGAATGGGAATTTTTATATGAAATGGTACCCAGGATGTAACAACTAGGGACTCATAACATTTTATATTGCTTGAAGATGAAGTAATAATATCAAAGCTTAACTCATTAATCCATGTCATATTGGTTAGGTATACACATCCGAAGATTTGTAATCCGCAACAACGACATGATATATGATAGTTGGTCCATTTTCAAAGAAATCCAAATCACTATACATATATAAAAGAAAATCCGCAAACTAGCTGAAGTCGTTATTTGAATCAACAGTTCAACTAAAATCCAGTCGTAAAGCAAACATTAGTCAAGTACAGTCACAGCCAGAAAGTAATCGAAATCACATAAAAATAGGAAACAGAACACCCCAACATAAAAGAAGGAATGAAAACGGCCCAGGCCCAAAATCATACTGAGTATCTATCAGCCACACACTGAGTATCTATCTCTGTCTTAATTATTTACGGTGACACTTTTATTCTTAAGGAGACACCGTAAATAAGTAGAATACCCCAACGTAAAACAAAAGAATGCCGACGACCCAGGCGCCAAATCCAACCTGACACCAGCACACCGATTATATATATCATTTCTCCGATCGTTTCTCTTTTACCACGGAGCAGCTGGTTAGCTGCTCCGCGTCTTTTACCCATAGGTTTATTTACCGCTTTAGATTTCGGGATGTTAAAAGTAGTCACTCAGTGTTTTGCAGTTATTTTTTGCTAATAATATTTGATATTGATATAGAGTTATAGTTTGTGGTAATCTATATATTTTATCTTCTGCCTTGTATATAATAATATAAACAAATAAACAGCAAAATTAAAACGAAGTAAATGAGGTGTTTCACTAGAAAAAAATATATTATTAAATAAAATATTTTGTAATGTCAACACTCTATAACATTTTTCAGCACGTATTTCAGCTTAGCCGCTATAAAATGAAATATTACACTTGTAGTAAGCTGTTGCCGTTGTCCAGGGTAGACTGTCGACTTAGTCTACTCTGGACAATGGTGGTTGCAACATCGCCGAAATGACGGTTGCTTTAAACTTTCTAACAAACGCTTTAAATTCGTTTATATCTTATTTAATTTTATAATATCAAACAAACGCTATATTTAGTCTTCGTTTTTATATTATTTTTTTATGTCGGTGTGATTTAAATAAAGGTGTATTCTTTGTTTGTATTGAAATGATTACAACTTATTAAAAATATATTTCATTTTTCATAGTTAAAAGAAAAACAAATAAGGTATTTGTTAAAATTAAACTATTTTGGAGGGTATTTGATCACGTAAACGAATATCGCGATGAACTTTAGCGGCTTCGAATTCCTGAGCGCAAAATTCTGCATGCTAGAATTTAGGTTTACTTTACCGATGTAAGTATTTTAGTACAATAAAGGTATTATTAATTTTAAAAAATCTATTTGCTAATAAATAAACTGCGTTATGGGTAATAGTCGCAAAAGGTTGGAAACCGCTGATCTAACAGGTATCTAAATATACTTAAAACCAGAAAATACCAAAATTAAAATGTTATATTTAGATGTGGGCAAGGGCTCTCACGCGGTGAGTAAACATATCGGGGCGGGTTTCCGCCCTCACCTTGCCGCCCGCCCTCCGCAAGCCGTCCTGAAAGCCGCGCTATTTCCGTGTTTCAAGTTCTGAGGCAAACGAGAATCCATTTAAGTACTCCAACTCAATTTCAATGCCCGCCCACGGAACGCTTTATCGGCAGCCGTATAACATTAAGGGTACGCGCCGCTTTTGTAAAGACTGCTATTTAAAAGGAAGACTACCCTGCATCGCAGATTGCGGTTGCGGCGCGAGGTATGTGCGGTAGATGCGGTGAATTGGCTGCGAGGAGGACCAAATAGTTTGAACCAGAGATCTGTAGGAAAATATCACTTAGCAACGCTTCAAATAATATTAAATGACATTGTATAATTCAATTCACGTAAATTGAATCGTTTTAAATGGTATGTATATCTTAGTAAGTAGTCATATTAGGATCGAATTTTTATGATGTTGAAATATTCTAATGGATTACCTGATATAAAAAGAGGGCAATTTAATACATTAATTAACATCTGTCAACACACTAAATTGGTAAGTCGCTCTCTACATTCTACATCATCAAAACGGTTCAAATATTCAAATTGTGTTTTCTCCTCTGTATACATCCTCGAGGTTCGAGGACAATATAAAAAAACTGTTGTGTCATCCAAGACTTTCCTGTCAAGTAGCCAGGAACTTAATTAATCTGAATATTAAAATCATAAATCCTGCCACAACTCCCACACCTAGCGCCACCCTTTAACCCTCGAAAATCGAAATCGACTTCGACTTTTCCGACTCTTTCGATGTTTTCTCCTTGTTTGACTATTTCGACTTTTTTTATTTTTTCGACTTTTTCCAATTTTTTTATATTTTGAATGTCTGGGTACATCAGCGATGTGGGACTTGGAAGTTGCGATCATAAATGAATGCGTATACAAAATTTTGGGTCTCTGCTGTTGACCGTTGAGAAGTTCCCTCGTCGGGAGCCAACACAGAGCGGACGGATTTCAACCACAATCTTTTAAGCTCATGCCATGACCAAATGATGCCTGCATGCCAAATTTCAGCTCAATTGGATGAAGCGTTTCGGCGCTATCGTTGGAGAATACACACAGGCAGACACACAGAGGCGCGTCCACAATACTTTCCTCAAACAGGAAAGTAATAAGGACTCTGGTTCGGGAGCCAAGGACTACTCAACCATTTTCTGCCACGCCCAGATACATAACAAATATTTTCTTTTTAATTTTTCGGCAGAGGTAAAGTATTGTGAACGCACTTCAGTGTGTCTGTGGGTGTGTGTATTCCTCTACGATAGCGACCAAGCGCTTCATCCGATTGAGCTGAAATTTGGCATTCAGGCATCATTTGATCATGGCGAGAGTGTGATTAAAATCGGTCCACCACGAATCGCGCTATTCATACTTCAATCTCGAAATATTGGACTAAGAGAAATGCAATTCGGTACTCAGATGCGCCGTTGGGACAAATAGTACCTATATTGGAAATACCCATTTTAATACCACGAAAATACTAAAATTTCTTTTAATACCACGAAAATACTCGAATTTCTTATATACGTATTTACGAATTACGTGTTTTTGCCATAATGTATTAGCAACATTGTATTGTTCTAACAAATTTAGGATATTGTTTTGTAATATATTGTTCTTTATCTATACTAATATTATAAAGAGGTAAAGTTTGTGCGGTTGCAGGAAGTAATCTCTGGATCTACTAAACCGATTTTAAAATTCTTTTACCAATAGAAAGCCACGTTATTTGTAAGTATTATAGGCTATATATTAATCCGAAAAATGAAAAGACTTTTTCGTGGTAGTCGGATTTGCAAAGTAAGTCGGAGAAAAAACGGTCGAACGAAAACGTTTCTAACTAACGCTGCCTTAATGATGAGAGATATATGAAGTTCTAGAAAAAAGTTGTAAAGCTTGATAATGCCTACAAAAAATTCAGTGACAGCATATGTCCAACTTTTATATTTAAGTCACAAAAAGTAGTATTTTATATTAAAAAAATATTTTAAATCGTTAGGTCATGTTTATTGGTCATATTATCAACAATTTAGAATTCTTATCAAAATAAGTAAATTTATCGTCTCAAGTGTTTAAAACAAAAGACTTTTCCTTTTTACTGCATATAATTTCCCTTTTACTGCATAAATGGTTAAAGAGATAAGACACTCACAAACAAGACACTCACAAGAAGACACTCAAAAATAACGGTAATATAGTCAAATTGGCAAGCAAATACATACATACATATGCAGTAAAAATATAACCCTTCTTTCGGCACTCAGGAAATAAATCATAGCACTCAGTACTAACCGAACCACACTCATAATTTCATCACAAGTAAAAAGTTTTACGGCCCAACGAAGTGGGCACGGGTCAGTTAGTTTATTATAATATATTATTCAACCGTAACTAAGTACATTCATTAATTATACACATTTTTTTTACGTTAATTAGGCTTATTGCTACATAAGTTGTATTAATTATTTTAATTATTTACTCTGACCCGCCTAGATACGGGACAGCTTAGTCCTAGTTAGGTGGGCACTGTGCATTTGCTGCATTTTGGTGTTCAATTTTTGTGAAGTTACTTATAACATTGATAACAATGGGGCTAAATGTACAAAAATTATATGAATAAAGTATTTTTTTAAAAAAAAGTTAAGTTACCTACATAGGCATATCCCGCATTATATATCCACCTTAGAACAGGCGATATGCAAATAATTACATTAAATAACAACTAGCAACAGTTATTCCAATAAAATATTATCTGCAGTCTGTTATAAAGGTTTAGTAAATAAAGTTCAAAAATAAATAAATAAGGTAACCATGAATGCCTGCGGTTTTTTATTGACGATAATGGAGGGAATACCATGACGTCAGTCCAATAGTAGGCACCATTCAAGTGCATTTTTAGACCCTGAATTAGGCACTAAAAACAAACGGTTTGCGGACCACTAAGTCCAAGTTGCTTTTAACGTTGCCAGATTATCACAGTACACATGTAACCACGGTTGCAGCCGCACCTAAATGGCTTTTATTTCTATTGTTATTTTCCAAACGGTTGAAAACACTGCCTTAAAAGCCTCCTGCATTACGGAAAGACGAGAACATTGCATGTAAATGAAAATAATACATTTTAATGGGGAACTACTCAGACAGGCATCTTGAGCCGCAGCTCTCGCAGCTATTGCATTATCTGGATTAGATTTCCCTGTTAGGCTTTCCTTATTGCCCTCTCGCTCTCTTTCTCGCTATTTGTCTCTTTCTCCCGCACATCACTGTTGCTTGTAAAGGGATAAAACCTCGTCTTCATTGAGCAGTAAATAAAAATGCCCCATTGAAACGTTTCATCGCTGAAGTCGTTGCATCAAGTCTTGGGGTGTTTTCGATAGTCGGTTGGCTGACCTTTGTGGTATTTAGGCATATCTTTTTTATGTACCTACATAAAAAATGCTTAGTATAATATCTTATATTTTAAAATCGTAAACATCACTTTCGTTAAAAAAATCGCCTATCGCAATTTTTGTATATTAGTGTAAGCGACATTATACATAAGACAAAAACAAACTTATGACGTGATGGGTAGGCTAAAGTGCTGCCAATTATCATGGGCCATAATATCACGAAGTAGGTACGACTGAGGATATACTTTGAATTATTACGTCAAGAGGGTGACGGATGGAATAAGTAAGATGCTGAATAAATTCGATATAAAAACGATCTAAAAGCCGACCCAAAATACAGCTTGATATCTGAGGCATGTAAAAGATGTAATACCACTGCAAGCCCCGCGTGTGTATGAAATCGAATACAGCTGTGGTTTAGCCTACATTGGACAAACGAAACGGCCCATAGCCACTCGACTGATGGAGCACATCAAAGCTTTTAAAAACGTTCAGGGAGAAAAATCGGCGACCTGCGAACATATATTGGATAGCGTAACTAACCTCTGGATGCAGTTTCAAAATCACATTGCGCTATCCAAGGAACAATTTTACTTTCCTCCCATGGTCCGGGAAACCATTAAAATAAGAAGAACCCCAATCTTCAATAGAGACGACGGTTACAAACAATCTTCTACGTAAAACTCATTTCTTAAAATGTTCTCAATGACCAATGCCGAGCGCAAGGACGTAACGGAAGATAAAACTAATGTTGTCAACCACAACAGGCGAACCCGTCACCTCAGAAAGTTTTAACGAAATTTATCGTTCTGTCTCCCGTGAGGTGAGCGCAGAAGACTTGGGACAAAAAATAATCCACAGTCTAGCTACGCCACCTGCCCGTCAGAGGCCAACGCCTTACGGCGAGGCACCGGGAAAGGTACACAGCGGGTATAGGCTCGCCCCCTGACTACCAGTTTGGAAGGATATCTCCGTCTGGAATTAACCTTCAGGATGCCTCCTACCTCCTGACTGCTTACAGGATCGAGGTCGCTTGCGCAGACCTCTCCCTTATGAAGCGGTGATACGGTGTCAACCGAATCTATCGCGGACCACGTCATGCTTTGCCCGGCTTATTCACCCGGGATCGGGTGGCCGGATGGTCGTTTTAAGAACAGTTGCCATAAGGTTAACAACCCCTTCCGCTCTATAGGAAACATTACTGTTCCCAGACTCCCCGGGCTGTTAGTCGGAGTGCACAATCGATTGACTGACGCCGCACGGTTTGCAAACCGTTCAGGAGCGCCCGAATTTTGACTCCTAAGAGAGACCGGCCCGCAGGTCAGCGTCCTGGAACGAAATGGGTCTTCGTGGCCAACTCCAACAGGCCCCATTAGCTCCCAACGCAAGATACAGTGATTAGACACAATTCTCGCGCGCCGAACCCGTCGCCCCACCACCGTTATAATCTACGAAGTACAGCAGCAGTTTGCCGCCTACCCGCAGATGACGATTAGCAGCATTTTAGTCTACCCTGGACAACTGCGGTTTCAACATCGCCACAACGTCGGGTGTTATAAAGTTCACGCAGTAAATTTGTTTTAATCTTGTTTATAATGCCAAACAACCGCGATGTCCTTATTTTATTTTTATTTTATTTTATTTGGTACCCAAACAGAATATTCACAACACATACAGTGACATATATATACTACAGTTACATGACTACATCAATATCCTTTTTATATGAGTACACAATTAGCACAATGCATGAACAATTGTTGAATTTTTAAAAAAATATGTATAAAAAAAAGGAAAAAAAAACAAAAAATACCAGAATTACAGTATTTTAAAGAGAGTCGCTTTGAAGGAGCATAAACTATCATGAAATATATCGATGCGATTGTCAAGATAAAATTTGTTATACAGAAAACATATACGTGGGATTACGTTATTAACTCCGGTATAGTTTTTTGCTAAAGATGTTTTAAATAAGTCTGTGTATCGAAGACTTCTTCGATTTCATACATTATAAAAAAATAAGAGATGGAATAAATTTATTTTCGGTGTTCAAAATTTACAAAGTCTGCCTAACTAGGTTAAAGCCCGTACCAAGGTAGACTCGACTAGGTTATTTGTAAGTTTCATATTGTACCCACACTTATCAAAGTAACATGTCGTCGCCTTACAATTATAACTCGATAACTCGAATTTAGTAGTTCTGAGATAAACGCGTTTTAATGTTTTTTTTAATGTTTCAACTCGTCAACCATTTTTGATTTGTAGAAACTAATAAGTGTACCAAAATACTTACCTTAATCTAGATAAGTGAAGATATCGACTTTTTGCGTAGCAGACAGTGTGCGAACTTTCAGCTAGCTAGGTAGGACATGTCGATTTTTAGTATTATACCTGAAGCTTATTTTCAACTTGTTAACTACCGTTAACTCCTAAGGGCTTTAAGGGAATATAGAAATGATATTTTTACATCTTTTGGCATAGGGGAAGGTGTCGTACCTTGGACCTAGTTGTACCTCGGTCCTATTGCCATTGTGTGCAATCAAATGCCTTTAAAAAAAAAAGATGGTAGTTTGTAGGCAATCCTCTAGATGGCACTATAAACTTCATTTGACAGTTGCTACCAGAGAAATATTTAAGTGAAGTGAATAAAACTTTTTTTGACCCAAAAAGTAAGTTTTTTCGTTTAAATATGTAACATTTTCCTCATTCGCTGTATTTTATTATTGCCCAATCGATATTTTTAGATGATTGACTAGTAATCTCAGCTTATTATCAATTGTATTTTTTTCGTAAAAATAACCTAAATTTAATTATTTTTATTTTTCTCACGTGTAGTGGGGGTGTTGTACCTTGGTCCTTTCAAATGGTATGTACCTTGGACCAGACCAAGGTATAACACCATATGATGTACCCTACATTTCCTTATTTATAACCAATGACGACAAATTTTTGGGATTCAACTTTAGGGAATTATTTTTTTCTTCTACGAACATGCCAAGAAGTAAAGCTGGAGTAAAACGGAATCTTATCGATAAGGAAAATTAGAATTATAAAACATTAAAAAAAACCTAAGATAAATAAAATATGAAAAATAACTTCTGCAAAATTACTTCTACAAAATAAACGTTAATTTGTGTTCCAAATCATTTATTTCTGTCAAATATATAAAGTTCCAAGGCAAAACACCCCTTGGACCAAGGTACATTACCAATGTTGTACCTTGGTCCCAAAAGCACTTTTTTTTTTAATGAACGTAGCTCACCAACGCTGCAATCCACACATGCTTTCTATAAGCTGGGTGATTTTTTTGAGCATGCCAATTCTTTCAAATGGGAATAACATTAATATGTCACTTTCAAGTACCTCATTTTAGTTCTTATTGTTTAATTATAATATTATGAATTTAATATTTAATATGTAGATTACAATGTGTAATGTAACATACCTTATCATATACATACGTTGTTTTTTCCAATTTTGTTTTGATACTTCTACTTTGTGATTATTTTTCGTATAAAGTGCTTGATGACTATTAATATTCTTATAATAATTATCTATTTTATATGTATACTCATGTACATGGATTCAGCTCTATTATTTTTTAATTTTTTTTTTATTTTATTTGTCTACCGTGTAAAGCCGACTTTAGTCAACGCTATTGTCGAATTAATATTTATCTACATATAAACTGACGAATTCTAATATGCGATAATTAGCTTTAATTCATAATTCATGCTTTTATTGTATATTCTGAATGAATAAATTGAATACTGAATACTGAATCATATTTTTATGACAAAGTGAAATCTCACAAGTAGTAGGAGAGTTTTAACTATAATTGGACGTTATATAAAGTAAATTTGAAAATACGTATTAGAAATGGCGAAGGAAAAACTTCAAATAGGACCGAGTTAAGACACCTTCCTCTACTTATCTCAAAAATGCCAATTTTCAAGTTATCAAGTTATAATTTTAACGCGACGATATATAACCTGTCATGTCGTCTACGTAATTTATTTCAAATAAATAAGTATTCGGAACAAGGCACAATACTACGACGGCAATATTCTAATAACTGCAGATTTATCGCATGTATTGGCCCAGCGATAATTAATTTTATGATAGGCACGGGTTATAAACACAGTCCCCTTAATATCATAAAGTGATTTTCAAAATATTTGCATGTATTTTCTTATAATTTCATACGACTTTATATAAAATCGCTCTATGTTTCAATTAACCGGTGCTAATAAAACAGGCGGCGGTGTTTGATTTTTCCTGCACGAATTCGAAAAAGATTTTTATAATTTGAAAACATGTAAATAACAATTTAAAACCATTTGTAAATATAATGAGAATATAATAGACATAGTATTTTTAAATCGGCTTAAAATTTCCTACTAGAGCGTGTTTTTTAATAGTATAAAAGATACCAAAAAAGAAACCGTTTCCATTTTTTTTATAAGTGCAGCAGCCATGTCCTGGTAAAACTTAGAACGGGCTATCATAATTGAATGACTGTACTAAATTTCGTGCCTGTGCTGTTGACCGTTGAGGAGTTCCCTCGTTAGAAGCCAATCCTGGGTGCCGCAGTTCTTGGGAGTTTAGGGCTCTTGCTGAGTTGGCCACGAAGACCCATTCTGTTCAGGGTTGGTCACACTCACGGGTCAACACCTATCCGACGGCCTCCACGCATGAAGTGCGAGCCTGGGTAGGACTCTGGCCTTATGGTTAGTTTCCCCTGGGAATCAACCTTCTGGCGCTCCTGGACGGTCTGCGCACCGTGTGGCGTTAGCCAATCGACTGTGCACTCTGACTAACAGTCGGGTGAGCCTGGAAGCAGTACTGTTTCCTATAGAGCGGGGGTGGTTGCGGACCTTACGGCGACTGCTCTTGAAACGACCATCGGCTACTCGATCCTGGGTGAACAGCCGGGCAAAGGACGCTGTGGTCCGCGATAGATTCGGTAAACACCGTTTCACCGCTTCGTAAGGGAGAGGACCGCGCAAGCGACCTCGAACTCGTAACCAATCGAGAGACCGGAGTAATCTGGTCAGAATTGGAAGTAAGGGCGTGAGTGTAGGCCCGCCGGGTAACACTCCTGGCTATCTCCCTAGAAGCCCTGGGCTTGTGGCGTAGCTAGACGATGGACTGTTTTGTCCTCAAGTCTTCTGCGCTCACTCCAGGGAGATAGAACGACTAATCGTTAAAACTTCCAAAGGTGACGGGCTCGCCCGCTGTAGTCGACAACCCTAATTGCCGCAGTTCAGTCTTTGTGAAACTAAGAACGGGCTGTCTTAATTGAATGCATATACAAAATTTCGTGTCTATGCTCTTGACCGTTGAGGAGTCCCCTCGTCGGGATGGCTCCCCAGGGTTGGCACCCTGGGAGCAGAAGCCATGTTATGATGAACCTTAGGACGGGCTATCATAACCGAATGCTTATGCAAAATTTCGTGCCTCGTCGGGCGCCAATCCTGGGTGTAGAATCAGGTCATGCTTAGCATAAAAATTGCATTGTCATCGAAACTGAACCAACATGTAAGGTTTCAACTGATATGATAATATTTGAGGAGTTTCCTCAATTCCTCGTAGATTCAATCATCAGAACAAGATTTTGGGATCAATTTGAGACCAATCTGGAAGTATATCCTTTCAAATAAAAAAAATATTTTACAAATCAGTTTATAAATGACGGAGCTCTGAGGAAATAAACATTTTGAAAAAATACAACCAAATTGATAACCTTCATTTTTTGAAGTCGGTTAAAAAGAAAATCATGAATATATTCAAACGCTAGCATAGACGTTTTAAAACGGTAGTAATGGTATTAATTTGCTGGTATTTTTAGAGATGTAAAGACGTGTTATAAGTTAAAATACAATACCTCAAAAAATATATTTTAATATAAGTACTGGTTTTGTAATCTTTCTTTACCGCTAAAACCACTCAACCACTTCTTTAACCCTCGCGCAGTTTTAATCTAACTCAAAAAGTGGGCGTTTCCGACCCATAACACTTTTCCCTCGGATTGCAATCGGACCGCAAAAGTTGATACGCTTTTTTGGCGCGGTTTATTAAGTTAGCCACCCCATGCCAGGATCTGCGAGACCACTCACCGTTTCACTGTTTTATTAAATTGAAACGCTGCAGTATAGGGTTGCCTTCCTGATGCAACTAATTCAATTCTTGGCCATATTAATCATGGAGTTTGGCGTTAATTTATTAGATTTCGCTCGACGATTTTAAATTTGATGAGAACGTAACGTCTAACAAAATAAACGTCTAACATATAAAAATCTTCGAACGGCTAAAAGCGACCTACCGCTAAAGTGGATGACTATTACTACACTATGGAGTTGTCACCGCCGGGCGATCGTTCTTTCAACCGTGGAGGGAAATATTTTGCTTTGTGGAGGAAACATTTCAAATGATTTCAAACCCTTTCAGAGCTTATAAGTTTTTCATAAATTTTTTGTAAATTTTTTTTTCACCGTTTTTATCTGAATTTTACCCGAGAATAAATTAGTTCTGAAAGATTTTGACCTCTTTTAGTAGGTAAAATAAATCACTGACTTAGAAATTGACACCGTGTTATGTTATTTTATAAATCTTAATGTTAATAATCCTAAAGTCGCCTTGGATCATTTTATATATTCTCCACGTATTACTATTTATATCTCTATTTAATATAATAAATTACATATTCTTTATTACAATTCTCCACAAATTACAAAATATAGAAAATTATTAAACACAATTTTAATCACTTGAAACATTCAACTTTTTCTAACTATTACTTTATTATTGTATCTAATTAGATCATTTTATTTTAGATATGCGTTGTTTGTTTAAGCAATTCCTCTTAACACCTCTCCCTTAAAAGACAGTCAAACAAGTTTGTTTCCATCCGAAAACGGTGAATAATAGCACGATATTATATTTTATCAAAATTAAGATAGTTTAAAATATTATATATGATCCCAGATCTTAACATTATGTATCAGTCGATGTAGAAGGTATCTTAATCTTTTCCTATTTAATAAATTAATAGTTATAATGCCATTTTGAATATACACCATCCAAAATTTTACCTTATTTTAGCCGCCCTATCTATACGAAAGTGCGTGATACATTCACTATATTATCTTAAATTAAATTAAAAATATAAAAAATATGTATGTACAAATTTATATAAAACCGTTATATAAAAGCCGCTTATATAAACCGCTTTATATTTTACCTAGTATATTTCAAACAAGTATTGTTATTGAGAAATCTAATGAAAAATAAACAAGGGTTTACCTACTCTATAATAATAACCAACAGGTTGCCAATAACCAATACCTTGCCCTAAATCCAGTATGGCCTATTTTACTAAAAGTTGCTTTGTTAGGCGCTAGGATAGGCCAAACTGCAAAATAGACCTCTCTTTGAACGCGAATTTCTCCTAAATGGATGGTCCAAATACATGAAAAAAAATATATATGGCATGTGTAATATAATCAAAAATAAATTTGTTGTCTCGTTTGTTTATTATTACTGTTAGTTTTGACAGAAAAAAACGTACTTCTCCTATTATTTTACGAAAGAATGTTAAAATTTTTTTTAAACGCCTGAAGCGATTTCAATGATTCTTCCACCAAATTATAGAAAATTTAATGATTTATAAAATTGTTATTTCAAAATTTTCATCAATATTTATATACGTAGTATATCAATAATATTACTTAAATACGCGGTCAGTAGCGCCCGCCAGCCAGTTTTGTCCTAGCATTTGCACCAGGAGGTCGCGTCGTTTGTTATCTCCGAGATCGCG
Organism: Micropterix aruncella; assembly: GCA_944548615.1. Lineage (NCBI taxonomy): Eukaryota > Metazoa > Arthropoda > Insecta > Lepidoptera > Micropterigidae > Micropterix > Micropterix aruncella. The sequence goes on along the minus strand of OX155953.1, from coordinate 38,076,094 downwards.
GAAAAAATTGTGGCACAGATTAGCTTGAAGTGAAGTGCTGCACAAGATGGGACGCAGAAATCAGAAAACTTTGCATTACTTGAATAAGGCTTTGCATATGAACAAACTACGGTAAGTACACAATTACTTATAAAATTATTTGTACTCAGAATAAAATATAACAGTACCTCTTTTGATCTGCGTATGTATGTATAGGTACAAAAACGATTACTTCACTTTTAGTTTCCCGAAAGGAAAGTATTGTGATCGCGTTAAAAAAATCGAGATGAAGACGGAAATATACATTTTGAGCCCCCCTGAGACGATTAAGACCATTTCCAGACCGATCTCTGTCTGTATATCTGTGTGTAAGTGTGTGTCTGTCTGTGTGTGTGTGTGTGTGTGTGTGTATTCTTCCACGATAGCTAAAATTTCCTTCGCCAATCGATAGTTATGGTATGCAGTACCTAGATTTATTCGACTGTCGCTCACAAATGTTATTTTAGACTTTGGACCGTATACAAGCAAGGGATTTTTTAAATCTACATCCTATAAGATTGATTATTCACATTGTATTTATTTTATTCATTTATTTATTTATTATTTACTAGTTACATATACATTCAAATTCAAAATCACAAAAGAAAATAGAGGTAATAATACAGAAAAATATACAGGTATACATATATATGCCAATGCCCCAGGTCAAATAGAGCGTAAATTATGTATGGTTTTCAAATGTGCACAGTAGGGTGCAACCGAGCCCGCCTTGCTAGGAGGGTCTGGTTACCTGGTCGCCGATATTTTTATGAAAATCTGTGATAATACTTTTTATATAAAGCTGACTATTATGACTATATAATATTATAATGCTTAAAATAGGGTTAGCTCCTCCTACTACTAGTGTTTTGTTTTTCAGGGGATCCAGCATAAGGCAGGCAGAGCATGCGGTGGAAAATAAAGAAGACGAAACTGGGTAAGACGTGTACAATTTGCTTTCCTTATAACCTCAGGCATGTAAATGTAAATAAATTTAAAGTAACTTCCAATCCGCAAAAGCAATTAGTGAGCCTGAAACCACATTAGCATTTCGAAATATAGTCGCGACCGTCATTAGGACCGAACACTTAATGAAGTTTGTTGCGAAATAGGGCATCAAAATTGATGTAATATCAGATGAAACGGTAAAATTATTGCAAATACAAGGATATAAATTCAAATCGCGTATTGTTGGGTACTCATTTTATTAGTAGTTGGAGAAAATAAATTATGTTACAATAATAAATAAATACAAACAGAGCTGCCATGGAATTCACCGACCGGAGTCGGGCCCATCATAATACTATTTTTACACTTCTGGGGGGTGAGCAGTGGATTCCGGACTTACGAACCGGCTGTGGTAGGTTTAGGACAGCTGTCTTGCCACATGTGAGCGTTCACCTTGCCACCCATTCACTCCCCCTTCGAAGCCATAGAATTTGAGATGCGCAAATCGCAGTTTTAGATAATTTTTCTAAGAAAGAGTTGATTATTTTTCTGGAAAGACCAAGATCTTTAAAGAGGTGAAATAGAGATTTAGCTGGCAGGCCACGAGCGCCAACTTCCACCGCGTGAAGGTGAACAGTGAAGCCGTTCCGGGTTACGGCATTTGCAAGATCATAGTATTTATTTAATTTGTACTCGTGGTCTTTTGGGATATTTGATTCCCATGGAACAGTTAATTCTACAATAAGAGCCACCTTCCGAGATAGAGAGTAAAGAGTTATATCTGGACGGAGGGCTGTGCATCCGAGACTTTCAGGGAATTTATACTGCTTAGAGACCGAATCAACCTCCAGAATCCAATCTGTAGCTTTCTCGATTATTGAGAAAGGTTTAGTAGTTAAATGTTTTTTGCCTTTAGAGCCATCCCGCACAAACTGTATTGGGGGTTTGGAGGATACTGTCAAACCCTTGTTGGCACGAGCCACTGAGAGACTAATTACCTCGCGAATAACAGCGAGAACTTTGTCATGGCGGTAAGTGTACCGTCCTTGATCTAAGGCCACCTTGCAGCCAGCTAGAATGTGTCTAGCTGTGCAAGGGGTATTGCTACAGAGGGGACAAGAACTATCCTCGGCAAAGCTCCAACGAGCGAGGTTACTGGGGTCTGGAAGTGTATGCTGAAAGGCATTCAAATAAAATTTCAGCATCTCTGGCGTCCAGTCATAGAGCATTACCTTCCAGTGCATTGGAGGCGGAATGCAAAAGTCCCCAATTGTTGTCCAATCATTCTGGCATTGAAGGCCAATAGCATGAGCCATACTCTTGCTGTCGTAATCTCCCCGCAAAAGAGACTTCTTCAAGTCCACGTCGCTCGTGGTTGTACTGCCATACCCCAGACCAGTGCCATTCTGGCTGATTCCAGTAAGGAACTTTTTGTGGAAGTCTACGCGGGCTTGTAGATCATTTGAATCACTACGGCCACTTATTACGTGCTTCGATATTGCCGGATCTTTGGAATTGCACAGAATCGAATTTTTGGTTATTCTGGAGTTGGCGTAGAGCAGAGAGGGCAGTTTAAGCGCTAGCCCAAAATTTTGTTTGGACCTGAAGAGAGTCGAGGGGTCAGCTGGTTTGGCTAAGGACAGCCAGGATTTTAAACTAGCTGTCACCAGCGCATCTAGACGGGACAGTTGGGTTTTGGTAAAATCGTAAATAAGAAAGGGCCATGACAAATGTGACGTTAGATAATTGTCATAGATCCAGGCCTTACGAGGGCCAGAAATTAGCAAGGCATCTATTTTCGCCAGGCAACTTTTGAAATGCTCTATAACATGATCGCCCGAGACGTCTTTTCCCTGATGGGTGATTTTTCTGCCGAGGAATTTGAAATGATTGTTTGGGTCTATAAGGGAGATATTAGAGCCCTTATAGACCAATTTGGGGTCATAGGATGTAAATTTTGTGCCCATGCGGGCGAGTCCAAGGCAAAAACATTTGGAGGGCTTCACTTTTATACAGCCTGACCAGTCGCAGAAAAGCTCCACTTTCTGTAATAGCAGGGAAAGCTGCTTGGGGCTTCTGGTGATGAAAGTTAGGTCGTCGGCAAAAGCGAGGCACGACGAGGTGTATTGGCCGTCTGTTTTAAAACGGTAGCCCCACTTCTTGTCAAACTGGGTCAGGCTTTCCAGCAGTATATTAAAAACTATCTTAAAAATCGTTGGGGAGAGGCAACAGCCCTGAAATAGTCCAATTGAATATGGTATAGAGCGGGTAGTCCATTCTTACGTTTTAACATGGAAAGTCAGACAGTTGTAGTAGGAGGCTACAATGTCACGCACGACTGGTGGGAAGTTGTACCAGCGGAGTGCAAAGTGGAGGAGACTGTGTCGGACTGACCCAAAGGCATTCTCTAGGTCGAGCCAGCATACATTGATTTGGCGTTCGTGCTGTCTCGCATCCTTGATGGCAGCAGCCAGGAGAGAATTGTGCTCGAGGCAGCCCGAGACGCCACGCATGAAGCCTTTTTGAACTGATACTCCAAGGTACTCATTCCGGTGCATGAATTCGCTCATCCTCGTGTGGACTATGCTAAAAAAGATTTTGGCCACAGTGTCTGTGAGAGCAATGGGCCGAGCGTCCTTTGGTCCGGTGCAAACTGGGACCTTCGGAATTAAGATGACTGTCGCTCGGCCAAAATTCTGTGGGACTACACCGCTATTCCATATATTTCGGAAGATGGATCCTAAATATTGCAGAAGGCAGGGGCATTTTTTGTATACTAAATAGGGAATACCATCGGGACCCGGAGTAGAGCCCGACGGCTTCCTCTTTACTTGATTCTATTACTTTACGAATACTAGAAATTTGAAAGATAAATGAGAAAATAACTTAATAGATAGTCAGAATTATAATTCTCAGAAATGGTGAGTATAATCAATCACATAAAAATAATGAATTACAAAAAAGAAAATAGTGCACTTCTAATGCACTCACTTTAATTAAAATATATAGACAAACTAATATATAGTCTAGCACTTTGCAATATGTTTTTATCAAGGTGAAAAAATAGCTTTTGCACCCCTTCTCTACCCAGGTTAGGAAGCCAAATATGATATTTTTTTAATGTTGTTTTTTAAAGATTTATTACATTTTTCCATTTTATTGTATGCTTGAAGAGCCATGAAAAGATAATGCCGCTGAGTAAATACAGTTCTCGTTTTAGGGACAAGGAATTATTCAACAATTATGATAGGAGTGTGAACAATTGTGATGTGGCCTGGTGTTGTGATAGGAGAGTTTGGTTACCTGGTTGCCGATATTTTTAGGAAAATGTGTGATAATACTTTTTATATATATACCTCAGGCATGTAAATGAATATATTCAAAGTAACTTCCAATCCACAAAGCAATTAGTGAGCCTGAAACCACATTAGCCTTTCGAAATAAACTCGCGACCGTCATTAGGATCAAACGCTGAAGTTTGTTGCGAGATAGGGCATCAAAATTGCGGTAATATCAGATGAAACGGTAGAATTATTGCAAATACAAGGATAAAAATTCAAATCGCATATTGTTGAGTAAACATTCGAGCCAACGGGTTCAGGTAAAAAAAACAACAAAAAACAAAGTTCATACAATAAATATAGGATACCTACTGTGGTACTAAAACTGCTTTAGTTAATTTCCGTTCGTGTCGGTGTATTTAGCAGCTATGCCTATTGTTATAGAACAAGAAACCTGGTAATGTTGCTTGATGGGTAATATTTAGTTTTATGTTTGTTACAGAGTCACTGTGACACCAATATCTCATAAAAATAGAAACAATGACAAAAGCAATGATGAAATTCAGGTAACTATTTATTTACTTATTTTTAATATTTATTGTTACAATTTTATTGACACGAAACTAAATAATAAATAGGTTATGTTTAGATCTTATAGTGTAGGTGCATGGTTTAGACAGATCAGATTGACACAACATATGTGTCAAGTTATGTACCTACCTGAAACATTGAATACTTTATGTTTCAGATAGAGACAACAGAGGAAAACAGACAATTCAAAATTGAAGGCCGACGAATCGTAGAAATTAGCCATTTCTACGCAAAACTGCAAGAGGTTGCTAACCATGGAAATATGGAATGTGGTTTAGGTTGCGTTGAAATCGTAGGCAAAAAAGAACGGGATTACATTCGTTGTTTACCTTAAGGTGCAAGATGTGTGATGAAAAATTTTACATAGAAAATGACGCTCCTGGAGACCAACTCACTGTGCTGTTGCTGGAACAATCGCAGTTGGCAATGGACACTCTCAGCTACAAGAGTTTTCTGCAGCACTAAATTTACCAATTATGACACCAAAGATATACAAAGCCTGTCACTGTAAAATTCAAAAGCATTGGGAAAAAGTTTCAGTCGAGAGTATGAATCAAGCAGCAGCAAAAGAAAGAGAACTAGCTTTAGCTGAAAGTCGCGTCGACAAAAAAGGTATACCAATCATAGACGTAGTAGTCGATGGGTGTTGGTGTAAGCGGAGTTATAAAAGAAATTACTCGGCCTTATCTGGTGCTGCCATCATTATTGGGAGAAAAACAGGAGAAATACTGTTTTTAGGTGTTAAAAATAAATACTGTTCAATTTGTGCTGAAGCTGAAAATAAAAAACAACAACCGAAAACACACAAGTGTTACAAAAATTATAGTGGACCATCCACGGCAATGGAATCTGAAATGTATTACCTATTTTAATTGCGTAATTTTATTGTTGTATTTTTTTTATATTTGTAATATTTTTAATTTGACTATTCTATCATTCGATCATTCTATCATTCGACATTCGATCATTCGTTTGTATATTTTATATCTGTATATTTCATGTATACCTATTCAGGTATTTTAGCAGCCTTAGTTATTTCTTAAATATTTTATATTTTTTAATATAAATTCTATTAATTATTGTTTTCAAATTTTAAAAATAGTCAATTTGTACGCAAATGAACCTAACAATGAATTATTCTATCCATTTGTCTATACCTAGAGTAGGGATTTCTACCAATTGGCTTATTTTATTAAAATTAAAATTAAAACTTTTAATTGTATATAAATTGTTTTCTATTCGGCATGAAACCTGAAATAAACATGTTTTATTGATATTTTTTTTTCATCTGTCTCGAAGAATATTAAAAGGGTGTCTTCATTTCGTTCTTGAAAGGATAGTGATTTTCTATACTACGTTATCTCAACGTTGAATCAGTCAAGAATTATAGAATCAGTCAAGTCAGAACGGCAGAATGCAGAATGCAGTACGCATCTGAACGATCTATGCAAACTTGTATTAAACTGTGGATGTTCGGTGAGCCAGCCCCTTTTTCGGTGAGCCAGCGGAGCTCGCCTCAAACCGTCAAGGTCGTTCGGCTATACTATCGCCTTAACGCCTCAGATTTAATTAAAACTGTAATTATTTAGCACAGCCCTATTAAAAATAAATTGTACACCTCGGTAAGTCCGCTATTTGTAGCTCAGAATAATATTATCAAGCTTTTGATATATGACTTTTAAATTTTATTAAAATATTATTCTTTTTTTTATTATTTCATTATGTGTTTTATAATGACAATCCACAAAATATCTCGAAAGTCATAAAGTAATTTGATATTAAGGAAGAATAATTAATTATAATTGTTTTTGTTATTCGTTATTAAATACGAGTTTTGTACTGTGCGAAAGTATGATATATTTATTTATTTATTTCTATTTATACTTTATCCTATTTTTTATAGTTACATAAAATAGATTGCGTTCATTTTTCTAACACATTAAAAAATACATATAATAAAAATCGCGAAAGGGCATAACTTGTCAAGATTATATCACCCCACTAGGTATACGCCTGTGTTGGGGTGATGGATACAAAGTTCTGTGGTATTTGCTGAGCCTGTACGCCTTGCCTGCTGTCCTTCTTCCGTCTCATAAAAAAACAATACGTAATACAATTTAGCATAATATAATATAAAAAAATATAATATAACATAACATAATACAATATAACATAATATATATTATAACATAATAAATATAAAATAATGCATCATATTTATATATAATATAGTATAACATAATAAAATATTATAATATGTATATCTGTATATCCATAATTTACATCTGTATATCCTATAATTTGTGGTTAGAAATAAAAAATGAAAAAATATCATAATTTCGCGTTCATCTCTAGTATAATTCGAGAGCCAATGAGATACCCGTCTCTTGAACTGGCTATCGGTTATGTTTAAAATCTGTCCTGTGTACGAGTTAAATATATTATAGAGTTTAGGTGCGTGATATTCGTAGTGTCGTTGTCCGTATACAGTCCTCATTTTTGGTTGAATCTGTTTGTCTTTGTATCTAGTGTTGTGTTTGTGCTCTGGTTTGTCTTTAAAACTCTGGTTTGTCTATAAAACTCAATAAAAATTTGGATATGTAATTTAAATATTTGGGTGATAATCGACGACACGCTTTATTTTTAATATTATCTATCTACAGTATTCGATTGAATGTCTTAGTTTACTAGCATGTTTTATGATTATAATCAATTAGAATTGCAGGTACCGAGCGTTATTTATGCTGTAATGCAATGTCTGGACAGCTGTAAGAGTTTTTAAGACGATAAACAATGATTGATTGATGGACATTTGATGAAAATAAAATTTCTTCTCTAAATGTCACTGACCTATTCTTAAATGTAGATAAATAAAATTAATAATAATACGTAAAATTCAACGCAATGACTTGAATGACTAAGGCATGGTTACAAAAAGTTACTCATTTCAAAAACTTATGTAATTTTCATCAATCATTTACATCTGTATGGGAGTGTCAACTAGAGCGTTTAAAATGCAGGGAGTTATTTACTCAGTTTCACGCTCCCGCGTTGAAAGTATCCCCTCGAGCCTTTCTCGCAAAACGACCACAAATGCATTGTCGAGGGATCGCGTCCTTGGCGTCTCGCGGCGCGCGGCGTCGACAGAGTGGGCCGCCAACGCGGGATGGGATCGCTGACAATGCACAACGGGGTTGGCCGCTGGCTCGCGGTGATGTGCAAACTCATATTAAAGTAATTTATCTTATCTTTTAATAAAGTAAGTATGCTGGATGATGTTTTGCGGCGAATCGTGAATACCTATTACTAAACACGAGAATTCGCCTACCTTAGTTACTTCTTAAAGACAAAGACAGTATGATCCCTTCCAACTCAATAATAAAGAAAACGTATATTCAATAATAACTTTAATCTTCGGTAAATTAGTATATTGGACAATTTACCTAGGTTAACAAAAAACAACATCAAAGGATTGCAAAGCCAAGGAAAAATATAAAGGCTACATATTTTATGTATATATTTAATTAGCAATATTACATAAGAAATATTTCATGACATAATTGTTCGAGCGAAGTTAGCATTTTTTTTTTAATATAATTTTATTGACAAAGTTGCCTAACTAGACGCTAGCCTATTCTATTATTAAATATGGTAAAATAAAATAAAAAAATTAAAAACATTATAATAAAATGACTGGTTATTTTTAATTGCATTGAAAATAAAAATATATAAGTCAGCATTTTCCTCCATCCGCCTACGGTTAAATAGTTGAAAAATATCAAAAGGTTGTATCAAAGGTTGTACATTATATGGGTACTTAGAGGCGTCGACTACGACGGAAGAACCCGTCACCTCAGAAAGTTTTAACGATCATTCTGTCTTCCGTGAGGTGAGTGCAGAAGACTTAGGGACGAAACAGTCCCATTGTCTTGTTACGCCATTCGCCCGTAAGAGACCAACGTTTTACAGCGAGGAACCGGGTGTGCATCCAGCGGGCCGGCCTCGCGCCCTAGCTTTCAGTTTCAGCCAGATTTATCAGGCCTCCTGACTGGTTATTAGTTCGAGGTTGCTTACGCGGTGTTCTCCCTTACTTAGCGGTGATTTGGTGTCTACCGAATCTATCACGGACCACGGCGTCCTTTACCCGGCTGTTCACCTGGCATCGGGTAGCCGATTGGTTGTTTCAAGAGCGGTGGCCGTAAGGTTAACAAACACTCCTGCTCTATAGGAAACAAAGCCGTTTCCGGACTACCTCGGTTATCAGTCAGAATTCACAGTCGATTGGCTGACGCCGCAACGTACGGCGTAAGGTCTAAGAGCGCCAAGAGGACGATACCCAGGGAAACTGGCCAGTAGGCATAGAGCCCTACCCGGGCTCGCAATTCTGCCTGGAGGCTACCGGATAGGTGCTGACCTGTGAGTTGGGCCGAGCCAAAGACATGGGTCATAATGACCCAACGTCACTAGGCCCATTAGCTCCCACATTCTAGGGGCAATTAAATTCGAGTAAATTCTCTGTTACGTAGTTAGTAATTGTGTAAAAAAATGTGTATGCTATCGAACAATGGATTCATAAATATTTTAGTAACAGTACAGAATTAAAGAGATTTTTTTACCGCCCAACCTAAACGAACGCACGTGATACGTCCGCTATATTATCATATAGAAAAAAATATATAAAATATATTTAAAATATGTACATACAAATTTATATAAAACCGCTATATATTTTGTCTGTAATATTTTAAACAAGTATTGTTATTGAGAGATCTATAGAAAAAATAACAAGGATTTACTTACTTATTGAATAATAACGCAAAGGTAGGGCGGTTAAATGAAATAATGATATATTTATTTCCATATTAAAATAAAATATTGCATTACAGAAAAATATTCCATTATAACTTTCATGTATTATTTTGAATTATTTATGTTTGAATGACTCTGCTGAAACCATCAACCATATACGATAACGGATGCTAGGTAACGAAAAAAGAAGAAGAAGTAACAATGGATAGCAAAGTATTATTTGTCAATTTATTTTTACGGTTTGTTGTATTCGCGATTTTTTGCATTTCTGTTCATGAGTATCAAAGGGAGTTGATTGATTGACTGTAAGGGGAAACGCTGTGGCCAGAGAGAGGTCTTCTTATCGAACTTATGTATTAGTCTTATTTCAACACTAGTAAATCTAATGCAAAAATTCGACAACTTTTAATGATTGTTTTGCTCGTATTATACTGCCCGGCTAGATCGGGGGATTGGTATCGATATGAATTTCATACTGGAATAAGTCTTATATCTTGGTTGGGTAGTATGCCGATGTCCTGGACCGAAATGCCTTAGAATGAGTTTCTTGCTGAGCTTTTTCATTCGTTTTTGAGGTTGTTGCATTTTTGTTTGGGAGGGCAGTGTAGGATAATAAGTTTTTCGGGCAATTTTAGTTTTAAATATAGTAGTTTGTATTTTATGCAGAATAGCTTATTTGTTTAATAATCTCTTTATTTTCATAACGCACGCCGGTATCACTGCATTGTAAGATTAGGTTAGTTGCAAGATATTGTCATGGTTCCAATAACCTCGCTTTTTAGTATTGTATTATTGGAAGTGAAAATAAATTGATTTATTTTTATTTTAATATTTTGATTTGTTTAATATATATTTTAAAGACAAAAATCCTTCTAATACAACATAATATATAATTTTATTACAATATTTAGAGCGTGGGTCTTGAACGAGTCCGTTATGTTTCGATACAGCGTGTCTCAAATCCAATCGGTGGCAGTGGAGCTAGTTTTAATCATGTTAATGGGTTCGCTGCGAGAGCCCACCCCTTCGTCGCGTTGACAGTTCGTTCGCTCCGCCGTTGGGGAACCGCTGCTCCACTCAGCCTCCTCGCTCGTTTTGTTCACAAAGCAGAAAGTCGATCAACCGAGATTGATTACTTTTCAGTGTGCGTTTCGGCGATTTTCAAAGTGTGATATTGTTAATTGAAAATCGTCAAAATTAAAAAAAAAACAAATAAAGGATTTAAGAATTACGCAACGTGTGTATTTTTACATCCAACTAATTATTGGATGGATGACAAATACTGAAATTTCTTGAATAGGTTCAAATTATTACAAGCTTTGTATTAACTTGCATTGTTCGTATGTAAATTGTGCGTTTCAAAATTCGCAAACCATTTTTAAACCACTTACTGGTATCCCATTGAGCTGAAATTTAGCATATTGTGTAATTTCGGTGACAATGCAATATTTTGGTACCATCGAGCTAATTTTATGATGGTGCTCCCTGATAGCAAATGGTAGGACATTCGAATTTAGGCTAGTATATTTTGTCATTATGAAAAATTTCCATTTCACATGTTGACGAAGGTTTAAAGACGGAGCCGGAAGATTATCACTAAAACTCCCTGATGGGAAAATAAAGCTTGTCTTCAAAAATACTTTTTTACTTTTAATTTATTCAGTTTCAGCTACATCATAACCTTCTACAGTTCTTTTTAAAAACTCTTTATGTATATATATATATATATATATATATATATATATATATATATATATATATATATATATATATATATATATATATATATATATATATATATATATATATATATATATATATATATATATATATATATATATATATATATATATATATATATATATATATATAAAACAATAAGCATTTCCCAGTCCAGTCCGGGAAAACCTTCCAGCTATGTAAGTGGCTTTTATTATTTTTATTTTTTCATCAAAGTGTCATCCTTTAAACGAATTCTTTAAAAAAAGATTTTACAAAAAACCAATCAAATATTATATATATATATATATATATATATATATATATATATATATATATATATATATATATATATATATATATATATATATATATATATATATATATATATATATATATATATATATATATATATATATATATATATATATATATATATATATATATATATATATATATATATATATATATATATATATACATAGCTTCATAAAACATCACCATTTTATATAACTGAAATTGAAAAATCCCATATAAATTGAGAAATTTATTAATTTGCTCTTCTTTCCTTTCTGTGAGTCCTTGTATATTTATATCTATGTATATCGCAGACACGATGCTGCGTCACGAGGTTGTGAACATAAACGAGGAAAAACATAGATATGATGTCAAATAGCAGGTCGGCAAAATAGATAGTTAGGAAGATTTTTACTTTAAATAATCTAAAAATATATATTTAAAAAAAAATAAGTTTAAAATTAGGAATAAATAATCAAAATCAAAGTGTTGCAATAAAATACAGATAATAAATGTTAAGAATTAAAAGTAAATTTACTAATCACAAATGAAACTAAGCGTGCCACACGTATTCTTAGTATATCTTTTCTACGCGTAATTCGGTTTGGAAGGCCCTATCTGCGCTTTTTCTATATGCTGGATTACGAAGCGAACAAGTGGGGATTATAATATTTTTGCGAGCCAGCAAAATGTAGATTAGGAAGAGGGGAGCGAGCCGCCATGGATACCGACTACATATTAATAATCGGCATTATCTGTACCCGACTGTCAGCCATAATAAACTCGCCAGTTTGTCAGACGACTGGAGGTTGTGGAGATTTATACGGATTGATGCTGAGGTAGAATGACGCATTCGCAACCCTAGCGACTAACAATTCGCTATTATTAAAATTGACGAGAATGTGCTACACAGTTGATGAGATATTAATTTCTCTGCATTATATTAATTGTTTTACTTTTACAGAGAATCTAATAAAAATCGGTTTATCGGACTAACTGTATCTTACTCCGCCAAAAAATACTTAAATCAGGCGTATCGTCTTTTTTATAGAGCCCAACAACGATAGCTGCTGATGCCGATATGGTAGTTTGTTGGTTCTTGAAGGATAACCAAATATAGGGCCAAATGGAGTTATTCCAGTGCCTTGAAGGTTCGACCTCCCTTGATTAATGTTTAATCTAAACTCCTTCACAACTTTTATATCAGCAGGTCGTGTGACCAAGGGAATGAACTGAGGAGAAGGGTGGCGAAAGAAGAGACTTTGGTCACATGTACCAATTGCACAATTATACAAATAAATGATTTTGCATAAATGTACCAATGTATTTATTTATATAAAATTTACCTTAATTACTATGATATTAAAAACGAAAACTCTTATATACGCAAACGAAAAGCTTTTCTACAAACTCGCAAGTTAAAATCAACCGATATGAACACTAGCACTGGAGCTGCTGTCATCTAATTATAACCCAAGGTTTGCTAGAGCAAACCTGGGGTTTTAATTAGGGGTTGAATTAAACCTTGGGGTTTAATTAAAGCGGCTAACTCTCAGATTCAGGAGTGGGTGCGGATAAATTTGGTTTTAAAAAATAAATATTATTCTACTAATTCATATGTTAAGTTTATGAAACAACGTAAATATTAAACGTAGAAAATAAATAGCCCTAATTTAATATACAATATGACCACACGCTAGCGATAATTATGTCAATTTCTAATGAAAGACTATTCGATACTTTTATTTATTTTATTTATTTATTTCAAACATGACAAGCGGAACTCATGGTCCTACCAAGTAATGGTGCGAAGTAAACGACGACCCACATTCACATGACCACAATCATGACAACTAGCCTGTATCTGGGCAGATGACTTATTTCTGATTTGGGTTGGGAAGCATAACTGACGTAGGTACCCATATATACACATATCGAAGTGCCTCTCCATTACTGGAGGTTGGCCGTTAGTTCTGAATACTTTTGTCTGTCTTGCGCTATCCGGAAAAGCTGTTCCGTACTGGTGAACCCCGTCCAGTTTTCCACCCGGGGATTCTTAGAACCCCTGACCCATTAAAGGGCCGCCGGTCACTCGGGGCCATGGCTATTTTTGACTTTTCCATTGCTAACTACTAGGGATATATAGTGCAGTGGTCTCCCGTTGCCTTCTGCACCCGACATTTTAGGTCTATTTAGGACCTTAGGCCGATGAGACTTCTTCAACCGGTTGCCCAGTTGGGAATGGTTATATTGCCATTGACTCGGTTTTTTGCTATATACTTTTGCTTCCCATTATAATTAGACTGACATGCAAAACGGCGATCGAGTACATTCGGGACGCGTCCTGTGTCAACCGCAGGTTAATCTAGACTGCATAATTGCTTTTTATTCACCACATTTAATAATTATAATTAATATTCATTGTTAAGAACTATAAATATAACTATTTAAATATATTACAGTATCATTCATTGTTACTTTATGTTTATTATATTATATCATATTGCGTAGTATAATAGTAAATTTGAACGTATATTATTTCTTAAGAGATGATTTGCAGAAGATCATTCTCTGTCCTTGAACGATCTATAGTCAAATAGCCATTTTTTTATTGAATAAAATGGTACTTTATATTTATTTAATGTGGTTATCAAGACGGTTGAATATTTTGGGTGCTATGTAGTTGAATTGTCTTTGGGAAAATGAAGAATTAACTCTGGGAACGGCATAATTTAAGCCTGCAGATGCTCTTGTAGTTCTGTGTTGCTGGCTTCGTGGTCGTTTATCTAGGGTTCGATGGAAAAACCGTGAATCGTGAAACGAGAAATCGACTCTGACAATTTATGATACTAATTTTTAAAAATAACAACATGAAGGTCGTCGCTATTATTTTCGAGATGGCTTGATGATGATGATTATATTTAACCGTCTCCTTTACATAATATACCTTTCTGGCTAGGCGTACAGTGGCGCTTATATAGTGCAGGTTGATGGTCTCTTTGATGTGGTCGCCGAAAGCGGATTTGAAACCCACAGTGACGTCACATCGGTCGTCAGGGCTGTCCCTGCCCTCATTACATCACCCTCTTTGTAAGGATTTGCCGACAAGGAGCACATTTATTTCACTACCCGCCCAATGAAAAAGGAATACTCAGATTACAAAACATTTATACGAAAAAATGAAGTATATTTTTCAGAAGCAAATTAACACAATTGAAAATTTATTTAATATTTGTGATTTCCAATGGTTCCGCGCAGCTTTGGTGGTGTTGGCTAATTTTTATGTTACCTTGGTTGGCCCAACTCACGATTCATCTCCCATTCGGTAGCACCATCGAAGAGGGACATACCGTCAGAGCCACTCATGGCCTCTGCCTGCGGCTGTATCCTACAGTAATAGGCGGTTGAGGTCAGGAGTGCGGATTCGGGGAAATACCTCGGGCGGAACTGGTCGGTTTGCATAACAGGCTGTGTCAGCTACGCTTACGCAATCCAGCGAATAACCAGGGAGGGAGGTAGCTGTTGACCTGGCGTCACCTAAGAAACGATAAGACGGTCACCCGACCTTAACGAGCAAAGGGCGCCACGGAACTGCGATAAATTAAATATGAATTACCGCCGTCAGGTAAAGGCCGCGCAAGCGACATATAATACGTGCCCAAACTGAAGGGTAGAGAAATCCGTTCAAATGTGGAAGTAAGGACGCAATCTCGGCCCGTTGTGTTCATTTCTCAGTACCTCGCAGTAAGGCGTTGGGCTCTTACTGGCAGGTTCTCGTAGTTAGACGGTGGACGACGTTTACTCCATGAAAGAAAGAATGATCTGATTTCGTTATATGGAGCTAATGGGCCCTTGTTGAGTTGGCCACGAAGACCCATTTGTTCGGGGTCGGTCACACTCCGGCGGCCTCCACGCATGAAGTGCGAGCCCGGGTAGCACTCTGGCCTGAGGGCTAGTTTTCTCCAAGAGTCAATCTTATAGCTCCGAGTCCTAGACATACGACAATTATATGTGAAAGTATCAACAATATTTGATTACACCCACACAGATCGGCATATGATTAAATCTCACACTACCAGAACACGCGCAGTTACAGCCATGCAACAAGATGTCCCCCTTAAGAAAACTAAATTCGCTCAACGACACTTTTCTTTTCTAGCTGTCCGACTACACAATAGAATACATTCGGAATTAAAAGTGGTGAAGTTAGATACCACACGAGGAAGAAAAATTATGACGGAATGGTTGATTGAGCTAGGAAGGAACGAAACGTAGAAATTTATTTATTTATTTATTTATAACGTACAAGAACAAAAAAATACAAGGACATGCATACTGTTGTACATGGGGAATAATTAAGAACAAACATTATTATAGCGAAAAACATAGCTCTATGCATATAAATATGCTAGCATATCCGAATGAGGCGAAATCGCACAACCAACTAGACCTAGAAGGTCTGTCTCTGGCTGTGCTGTGTTATACCAACTGTATTTTTGTAACTCGCGAACTGACGAAGGTGATCAATTTTAAAATATTTCTAAATCTAACAAATGTGTTGTTTACACAAATTAAAGTAAAATTTAAAGTAGAAAAAATAGATATACATGTATGCAATTAAGGGCTAAAAATAAAGTAAACTTTACATTATATACAATAAATTTAAGTGGAAAATAAGTAATAATATATACAAATATATGAATAAACACTACATTCTAATATATATGTTTAAGAAAATGATATGTAATATTGTTAATTATAGTGCTGTATAAGAATACCTAACTACATAAAATTACTACTTTTATGTATATGTATAGATTATATTATGTATAAATGTATATATGTATATATGCGAATGTATATGTGTAGATGTATATGTATATATGTGTATGTGTATATATAATTATTTAATATTATTATGTATATTATGTTACTAAATTGTGTAAAATGTGTGTAAAAATAGAGCTACCACGTAAAGCAATGTTAAATTATGTTACACTTACCAATTAAAATTTAAGGAAAAAAAATACATAAAAGTCTACCTTAGTACGGGCATTACTCCACCAAGGTAGATTTTAATCTTATTAATCTAGTATTATTATTGTGTGTGAAATATTAATAAATAAATAAATAGCCCTCCTGGACGGTTTGCGTACTGTGCGGCGTAAGCCAATCGATTGTGCATTCTGACTGTTAGTCGGGGGAGTCTGGAAAAAGTACTGTCGCCTATAGAGCGGGGTAGTTGTTGACCTTACGGCGACTGCTCTTCAAACGATCATCAGCTACTCGATTCCGGGAGAACAGCCAGGCAAAGGATGCCGTGGTCCGCGATAGATTCGGTTGATACCGTTTCACCGCTATGTAAGGGAGAGGATCGCGCAAGCGACCTGGAACTCGTAACCAGTCGGGAAACCGGAATAATCTGGTTGCAACTGGAAGTATAAGGGCGCGAGAATCGGCCCGCTGGTTAACATACACCTGACTATTTCGCGGATAAGGCGTTGGCTTCTTACGGGCATGTGACGGAGCTTGACGGTGGACTGTTTTATCCTAAGTCTTTTGCGGTCACCTCACGGGAGACAGAAGTATCAAATTTCGTTAAACTTCCTGAGATGACAGGTTTGCCCGCTGTAGTTGACAGCTCTAGTTGATATCGTTATATCTTCCTATGGTAGTGGGTTCACCCGTAGAAGCTGACAGCTCTCAGCTAACTAATATTTCTATGTACTGTTATGTGTAAAAATATTCAATAGGTGTGAAACATTAATTGCATTTATTTGAAATTATTCGGCAACATGAAATTAAAACCCTGTATGTCAGCCATCACAAATTAAATAAATAATATATTATAATATTATAGAGTCTATTAAGACAATAGACTCTATAGCATTTGAGATGTGGTGCTACCGGAGAATGCTCCGCATTAGCTGGTAGAGCTAATGCGGAGTATTCTCCGTAGATAGAAACTTGTCGGCAGAGATCGCGAACTTTTACCCATAATAAAGCAAAGGAAAGTGGCGTACCTGGGCCACGTGCTGAAACATGAGCGATACCGACTACTTCAGCTCATCATTATGAGGATAGTTTGCGGTAAACGACGGGCTGGAAGAAGAAAACAGTCTTGGCTCTGCAACATCTGAGAGTAGACAAACGTCTCAAGCGTAGAAAAACTATTTTGCTTGATTCAAGACAGGGAAAAATTCACAGAGCTGACAGCCAACCTCCTCTAGGAGAAGCACTATAAGAAGAACACAATGTGATATATTAGAGCCTAAAACAGAAGTGGCCGAAAGTTTATGATTTAGTGGAATATTTTATAGATTCGCTGTTCGACAAGGAACGTGTAGACAAATAAGAGATTTGCAAGCAAAACGGAATAATCTGGTCACGTAAGTTAGTATTCGTAACTGAAATGGACTGTAGCCGAAAGGCAATATATCTGAGTTGCGATAGCCGTAGCGCCAGTCAGCCGTGGTGGACGGATCGTCAATATTTACCAACGAGGGATGAGATCGATGCACGCGTCGTTAATGCGCAATAAATGTCGCTTCTGCCGGAATCATCCTCGCAAACGCTACTCCTATCTACTTCTTAGGCAATGACAGAATAAAAGTGCATTGAAATGAGAGAATTTTCCAGGAACGCCGAATAAAACGGGGTTAGGTATATGCATTGATAATATATCATATTATATTGCTCAACTCCATAGAACTACTTGGCAACCTTGCTGCGCCGCCTACATTTTTTTTTTTTTAATTTAATACCCATTTTTTAAAAATACAGTTTTGTTTAAAATCCAGCCAAGCTTAAGGCTTACCTGCTGGAGATTATGATAGGGTGACTTTCAGTGCAACTTTAGTGGCCATTTTGACCATATTATAATATATCTGCTACATTAGTCAGGATTAGTCGGCACAGAAAGCCCCAGAAGGAGTTCTAGCGAAGGGCGGTCGATTTCGAGATTATTCCGCCTAGATGAGGGTTTGCTTATCGGATTTTCCCGCGTACATCTCAACGCTAATTTCCGGAATTAATAATAGCGCTTAATATTGCGTGTATGTATTTTATTAAAATAAAGGAATTTTACCACTAATGAAAACATATCTTATTTATCCCGGTTGTTCCCTGAATTCTCTAATATTTGATAACCAACGCTAGAAGGCAGCGGCTCCCTCATGTATCATGCTGAAATTGAGTGTATAAAGGCACGAATTAATTTACTCGGCGACTACTCAAATAACTACGATTTATTGACTCATCTTCAATCTCTAATTATGACTTTTTCATTTTCATGATTTTGATTCGCAATCGTATCCAATAGTCGTACTGGCAACGCGATGTCTTTAGTTTAGTTTCTTAGCCGAAAGAAAGCTTGATAATATTTACATAAATATATTTTTAATGCAGGTGGCTCTGGTGGCATTTATTTATTATTTATTTAAGAATTCATTACTATATAACATTGGTTAGCTTACAAAAATAACAGAAACCGAATGGCAAAACCTTAACCTTTTGCTTATTTGTTTTTGTCAGCCAACTGGGACTAGCCCGTTCTAGGGTGGACAGGACTCCAATATTACAATCAAGTTTGCTTGATTGCTTGGTTGCTGTAAATGTACAAGTTTTAGTAAATAGCTAATAACACTAAATTGCCCTAAAATGTGGTCTTCAGAATAAAATAAAAAAAATATATTAATAAAAAAATATTGAAAGATAGTATAATAAATAAAATGCACTTCCATTATATAATCGGCAATAAATATAATATAAAATTCGAATAAATAATATAAATAAAGTTATATGTGAGAAAAGAAAGAAGCAGTCATTAATATTTAATATATGTAATATAAAAATACCTAGTCAAAAAAGTATAATTCATTGTCAAAGTCAAATAATTTTTGGTAGTTGGTTCAATTTTGAAATATACTCAACATACATGTTTAAAAATATATTAATAATTTGTGAACCTAAGTTTTATTATATGATTATTTCTAACATTTGATGTATGGTTAGTCTGTCATAATTCGATAACCATTTCTTTAATTTATTTTGAATTCCTTAAATTATTGGCCAAACTAACAGTAATTCATTCGGACATCAATAGCGACATTGATAATGAAATGACATGAAAATGGAAGGACTGATTGATATAAAAACCCAATAATTTAACCAATGATAACAATAATAACAATGAATGATTAGTGCCATCTATCGCAATTTCATTGATATAAAAACCCAATCATTACAATAATGATATTATAACAATAATAACATTCAATGATTAGTTTGTTTGAAAAACTTTATTGCACACACAAAAGAGTACAACACGGTGGGCCTATTGCCAAGTGTCAATATCTTTCGACCATATTGCCAGAATTATTGTGACTAAAAGTTTATGCGGGCAAATTGATTTAAAAATAAGTAATTTTAAAATTTTGTCGAAGTCATAAATGAATACACTTACAAAATAATCATCATAAAGAAAATATACTTAACGTGTGTCAACTCGATATCGAAGGTAGGAATGGAATATAATTACAAGCAAAGGAGACTGGAAGGGGGAGGGGGGGGGGGCGGTTATTCATGAGTTGAATTATTGTCTCTTTAGAGATGTTTTAAATCTGTTCAGGTTTTCAAGTTGCCTTATGGGCAAAGGCACGGAATTCCAGAGTCGCGCTGCCTGCACTGCGAAAGATCTGGACATGAAAGTTGATGAATGCTGGGGTGTAGCCAGTAATATATTTTCCTGAGACCGCAATTAGTGTCATCTATCGCAATTTTATATAGGATTATTACATCACAGAAATAATAAGGAGAGATAGAAAGCCATATATTAGTCTATTTGAACATTAAAGTTCATTATTATTACGTATTGAAACCTTTAGTCATACACAATTAAAAATTGACATATTTATGTAAATAATAATAAAATATTAAGATTTAAAGATTCGTTTGTTAGAACAGTCATGTTTAGAGCGCTATTTATGAAGCGCAGTCATACTGTTATACCTACCACGAAAGTACCATATTGGACGTAATAATAGAAGTGAAATCTATATTAGGAATTATGATTGCCACCTACACTTTGAATTTCGTATTAAAATCGTGGTTGACGAATCGTAGTACTACTTTAAGAAATATAATCCATGATATGTTTATCATATCAGCCTATATGTATCTACTGATATACACACGATTCTTGTTTCTCTTTCTATAATACCAACTGTTTGTTAAATACAGACTTAGGAAAATATTTGCAGCAGAGCCAATAATAATACCAAACGAGCGCAGCCTGTTAGGAGGACTTATCAGGCTACAATAGCGGTGTGCTCAAAAAGTACATAACTGAAGTTATTTCGTATTTGAATTTGGCGCCATTACTCCGAAATTTTGAGTTGATAAGATATTGACTGTAAGATAAGTTCGACTAAAATGGTCAGATCATGAAATAAAATGGTCAAAGTAATAATAATAATAATAATAATGATAATAAAAAACTCTTTATTTTAAATAAAAAAGGCGAGCTTATTGCCTTGCAGCAATGTCTATCAGCTAACCTATAGCTTAAGTTTATAACAAATTTAGAACGTTGACTACGCAAAAGAACAATAAAAATACAAATGATAAAAAGAAACAAACAGAAACTAGAAAGAGACAAATAATAAAAAAAAAGAAAACAAATGACTAAAATTAAATAAGGACGCAGAGGAAAGGAAGGAGAGGAAGGAAGGAAAGGGAAGCGAAAAGGAGGGGGGATAGGTGGATTGGTTAATTTATGGATTTTAGGGTTATATGCTCCCTGGGCCTGGCGTTGAACGAGGAGATGCTGTGGGCTGTTCTAACATCATTTGGTAAAGCATTCCAGAGTCGTGCAGCTTCCACGGAGAAGGAGTATGTAAAAAAATCACTGCTATGGCCAGGGATGGATAACAGGTTATTGCCCTCTGATCTCATCGTAATCATTGAAACGATAAAATTGATACTTGATAGTTTTTTATGGGGAAATATCTCCTAAGTATTAACGGATTGCAACCTAGAAGCTAAAGAATGATTTTACTATAAATGACCTTATCAAACCTACCTACGTAGATTATTAATCTGAAAACTAGAGATCAAGCTAGATGCTGTGAGTATTTTACTTTATCAAAAAGATTGCATAAAACAATTGTGAGTAAACTTCCTAAAGTATATCCACAAGAGAACCTAAGATTTTCCTTTCAAAATCCATGTGTATCAAAAGTGAAACTCTCGGCACCAGAAATGACTAGCATTTCGAAACGCTCCATTCTCTCGGAGATGAAAAACTTTTCACTTTGTTTGGTGAGTTCAGAGTTATTGAGCGTGCTGCTTGTTTGTTTTGCACGCTCAGAATATCCGCCCTCTTGGCAATAATAGAGTATTAGAGATGAAGATATTTATTAAATGTACGTAGTTTATATTACTGTTATATTTTTATGAATGTAGATTATTATATAAAATAATAATTATAATTAACTAATCTAGGAACTGGAGAGATGACAATTACATCAATTTTAAGAAAATAAACATCAAAAGTACTATAGAATCAAAAGTTGGAAAGGAAGTTCTGTTAATACTGGATAAGAAGCTAACCAGTACGATTTTTGGTTGTAAATAGATTTTCAGGTAATGAATGCAAAGAGATAACAGCAGGTTGGTTGACTGTGAGATATTGTTAATCTAGCAGTAAGTCCGCTATTGTACCTTAAAAGTTTTATTGTGCAATAAAGAGAATTTTGATTTACTTTTAGTCATAACATATTCATATTAATTTCATAAGTATAAAGATATACTAGTCATGATAAAAGGTTAGCAAGAATTTTGTTCAAATCGTAAATATAACATGAAAATGTTAAAGAAAGCAGTCCAAATTTGTCATATAGTCATATAGTCATAAGCATATTATAGTCTTATTGCATATAAGCATATGGTCTATACTTTTCCATATAGTCATAAGCAGAAGAGAGGTCAAAGAAGACGATGAAGATTATGATTTTAAACTCTCTACGCTTAGTAGCTGTAACAGAACAGGTAAGCAAGAATAAGTAAATAAATGAAGAAAAACGAATAATCCTAGACTGAGGAAACGAAAGCAAAAAGAATATTATTTAATCTAAAACATAAATCACCCGCAGAGACCATCACCATTTTAAAACACTGACGACTTCCATAAAAATCTCCGCCTAACGCAATCTCCTAAAGCATCTATTCGGAAGGGATGCCATCGTTATTTTCGCAAACCAAAGCGATGAACGAGGGAGAGAAGCGGTCTAGAGGGGAAGGCAAGCTAAAACGTCGTCTGTTTAGGGGAAATGAGACCATCAAGCACGAAGTAAAAGGGTTGCTTTCGGGTGGCGGCGGTGGACTGCTTAATGGACAGGAATGCTATTGATAAGCCACTGATAAATCGGCTGATAGAAGTCGTTAAGCATCGATTGCGATTCGTGTGTATTTAGATAATTCATATCAAAGTGATATGAATGTATTTATCATTCTCCTTTTACCATTTTTACCTACTACATATAATTTTACCATTAAAATTTATCATGGCTGACTCCTGTTTTTAAGCCTATGTGTTACTCTATCTCAAGCTAACACCATGATGGTTAATGTCTCCCTCGCTTTTTGTTTTCAGTGTCTTTCAATCTTCATCCAGAAAAGAATGAATGAATGAATGAAAATCTCTTTATTGCAGAATAAAAATAAGGTACAATGGCGGACTTATTGCTACACTACAGCAATATCTTTCAGTCAACCAACATGCTGGTGTGAAAAGAAGAGTAGGCAACAAAATTATAGCTTAAAACTAAATTTGAATTTATAGCATATAATATACATTGTGTGTGTATCTAAAGTAAAAAGTAAATATATAAATAAATTTTTGAGTTGGACATAGTATATGTATGTATATGTATATACATACATATTTTGATATATTAACAATTAAATAAATAAATAAATAAATAAATAAGTAAATAAATAAACTGCCAAAATGAGGTAAGGAAAGGGAGGGGAAACCGTAACCAACCCCTGAACGGGTTCTCCTTATATTAGTTAAACTATGCGGATTCTCGGCAAAAGGGCAAAATATGATGTTTCTATATAAATGGAGATTCAGAATGCGAAGTTTGAACACATAAAGAGTTTGTTTAAGCGCATGACTTTAAAATTGACGAGTTTATAAAGATTAGCGTAAGCGACGCCAACGCTTCTGTCTTCCGTCTCCTATGTCGTATTAATGAATACTTGGATATAAAAGATAAACGATATAAAACTGTCGTATCTTATCAATTGTAAACACTGCGTTTAAATATACTGCGCAATGCCATTGGCCAGACCTCGCGTTCTGTATTTTCATTATTAACGGTATTTTATCGCAATAGCTTTCTCTGTCAATATTACTTATTCTACAACAAACTTCAATTAGGGGCCAAACCAACAAACATCAGGGGCCTTAGGGAGGTTCAATTTAAGAAAAAGGTACAGGGTATTTTGATTAAAATCTCATTTATAGCATTGAGGATTTCGACAATATCAATTATTCGCAGCTCTATTGACCTACTTGACTATTATTATTCCTTATTCTTTCTATTATTGACTAATTTACAATTGCGTTTTTTTTTTCTTTTAACTATTGGCTATTGACTATTTTTATTATTACTGATTTGTTTGTATTTGTGTTTTTTCTTTAAAATATCTTCCCGAATAATAAGTGGTAAAATTATCCAATATTTGTTTGTTTGATTATTTAGTACTATTATCCACATAAAAATTCTACGAAATTATGTAAGAATTTAGATTGAAAATATTGTTTCCTCTATATAACCTAGAAAATCTGCGCTTGGTAGTTCAACGTTCATACCTTGCAATACCGACGTTCATACCTTATACCTTAATAGGTATATATTTAAATATTATACTTGTTATTTTTGTTAGTTTTTGACATAACCAAGTGAAGGAATTCCTATCAACTGGTTTGAAATAAAAAAAATAAATTAAAAAAATAAAAATAAGGAAGGAGCATATTTTAACTACTGACTTAAAATCCGCCTAGTTAAACTACTGATAAACGCAATGATATGAAACACTCACGTTAAACGCCCTAATGATTATTATTGGTGCTACAGCTAATTAGATTCGTCGATAAACACGGTTTTCTCGTTGCTCAATTCAAGGGCCCATAGGGATAATGACAAAATTCTATCTCACTATACGTTGCCATTTCGGTTTCAATAAAGGAGTATTCAAGCAAAAATGAAATAATTTATTTTATGCGAAACCGAGAAAAATGCAATAAATAATAATAAATACAAACGGAGCTGCCATGGAATTCACCGACCGGGGTCGGGCCCATCATAATACTATTTTTTTTTACACTTCTGGGGGATGAGCAGTGGATTCCGGACTTACGAACCGGCTGTGGTAGGTTTAGGACAGCTGTCTTGCCACATGTGAGCGTGCACCTTACCACCCATTCACTCCCCCTTCGAAGCCATAGAATTTGAGATGCGCAAATCGCAGTTTTAGATAATTTTTCTAAGAAAGAGTTGATTATTTTTCTGGAAAGGCCAAGATCTTTAAAGAGGTGAAATAGAGATTTAGCTGGCAGGCCACGAGCGCCAACTTCCACCGGTGAACAGTGAAGCCGTTCCGGGTTACGGCATTTGCAAGGTCATGGTATTTATTTAATTTGTACTCGTGGTCTTTTGGGATATTTGATTCCCATGGAACAGTTAATTCTACAATAAGAGCCACCTTCGGAGATAGAGAGTAAAGAGTTATATCTGGACGGAGGGCTGTGCATCCGAGACTTTCAGGGAATTTATACTGCTTAATATTTTATTATTTTTACCGAATCTCTTAAAATTTACTCAAAATTAGTTTAATAATGCAGTTACCTACTTATAACCATTACTGCCAGAATATTTCAATAAAAATATCGTAATATGATGGATTTCGGTCTAATGAATAAGGATTAATTGGTGTTTGCTTAAATCTTACTTGAATAACTCTGGGTTTGCTTAATTCATATAGGGATGTCTATTTCTGTTGAATTACTTGCTACTTAAAAAAATATATATTATCAAAAAAGATTAAGCCTAAATATGACATTCTCCATAATCGTCTACAAACAGTCGTATGCATTTTCTTTAGAATCCTCCTTTCCTATAAAAGAAATCAGAAAAAGTTTGGTTTCAGTTTAAAATATGTCTATACAACGATAGATTTTCAAGGCTTCTTGAATAGAATAGAATAGAATAAATTTATTGTGCTATAAAAACATAATGAATATTACACTGGTTTTTAAAAAAAGACAATTTATGCACAAATGGCGGACTTATCACTCTAGCGATATCTTACAGTCAACCATTTACAATGATGTATATAACTATTTTTTAGTATGTAGTCGTCGTCATTTTTCGATGCGAGAGAAATAGAATATCGGACAGGTATTTGTGATAATTGCTTTTGACATTAAATTTCTTAACTTCTACCCTTTTTAAAGAGATCCTCAGAGTTTAGAATTCCACCTTCGAAGTCATAATAATCGAATAATATTATTTTTCTTGAAGCCAGTCCAATATTAGGTATTTCCCTTTTTGTATCGTAAATATTCTCTTCATGTGCCATAATGAGAAAAAAATGAGATAATACGTGCCGTATTATCTCATTTCTTTAAAAATGGAGCCATGGATTATATACTTTTAACTGTCCAAACTTCGAAAACAAAAGAAAGAGTTCGAAAATAACAAATATAGGTACTGATCATTTTCCATCTTTTCCACTTGCCCTAGTCACTACAGCCTAATCATTTTCATGAAGTGCAGCTATTCTATACGTGTATATAGAATAATTTCATCTGTTTTTTCATCTTCTCTAAATGTGTCTTCTCCATATATCTCATAAATAGGGCTTATCCTTATGCAACACATAAGGATAATTTATGAGATATATGGATGAATAGTGATCGTTAGTCGACTGCAAAAGGACCTTTAAACTTACATTGCACCGTCGAAAGTCGTGCACATCCGTAAGTATATCTCATTCAAACATAAGCATTTCCCAATACAAGCTGGGATTTCCTTCGCTACTTTTAAGTAGCTTTTACTAATTTTATTTTAAATAAAAACATCATTATATATATATATATATATATATATATATATATATATATATATATATATATATATATATATATATATATATATATATATATATATATATATATATATATATATATACATATATATATATATATATATATATATATATATATATAT
>OX155953.1:38041632-38044132 GCA_944548615.1 Micropterix aruncella | reverse complement strand
ATAATCCTATTCGCCGACGATACTTCTATCTTAATTGGGGGCCATACTAAAGCTGATGTGGAAAGCAGCGCAAACACAAGCTTTATAGAAGTAACTGAATGGTTAGGGTCAAATAATTTAAGTGTAAATGCGGAAAAAACAAAATGTATGCAATTTCATTCCTATCAAGCACAAAAATACAAATTTGAAATTAAACATAACGCTCAGATTATTGATATGGTGCAAAAATTCAAATTACTAGGGATAACAATCGACTGTAATTTGAACTGGAAAGCCCATGTCGAAGATGTAAAAATAAAAATTTCGAAATTTTGCTACGCTCTAAGGATTTTAAAACGAACTACAGATAAAAAAACAGCCTTTATGGCATATTATGCATATATTTACGCCTGCATAAAATATGGAATTACGCTTTGGGGCAATTCGGTAAACGCAGAGGAAATATTCATAGTACAGAAACGATGCTTACGAATAATATGTGGAATTCCAAAGACTGACAGCTGCAAACCACTATTTAAAAAGGAGTTTGTGCTAACGTTTATATCGATATACATCTTGGAAACCTGCAAATTTATAAGGGACCACGATCAGTATTTCAAAACAAACAATGTTGAACACGGCTATAACAAACGAAATAAACATGAGCTACAAGCACCCAAGCCAAATTTAACTCTATTTAAAAAAGGAATGTTATACAATGCAATAAAAATCTATAACCACCTACCTGCAAATATCAAAGAAATAAAAGGAAAAGGGTTTACCGCAGCGTTGAAAAAATGGCTTATCGATAAAAGCTTTTACACATTAAACGA
Source organism: Micropterix aruncella (assembly GCA_944548615.1). Lineage (NCBI taxonomy): Eukaryota > Metazoa > Arthropoda > Insecta > Lepidoptera > Micropterigidae > Micropterix > Micropterix aruncella. The sequence continues at coordinate 38,043,320 of OX155953.1, read as the reverse complement.
ATATTTCTCATAATATTATATTGTAGGCATGCATTTTCATTTTGTTTTTAAATTAATTCAATTAGAAAGATTACAAATTTTCAATTATATACATTTCGTATTTATAGGCGGATTTTTGATTATTCCTTGATTTTGATTTTTTTCATTATTTTTTATATTATTGATGAATTATTTTTTATTAATTGTTTTCTACTGTTACATTTTAAATTATATACATTTCGTATTTATAGGCGGAATTTTGATTATTCCTTGATTTTTGATTTTTTCTTTATTTTTTATATTATTGGTGAATTATTTTTTCTAATTGTCTTCTATTGTTAGCTCTACTTATCCGGTCTGTTTAAATTTTTTTTCATGTTAAACCAGTGAAATAATTGCATTTTTAATAAGATATTATAATTAGCAGATAAGTCAATTTAGCAGATAAGTAAATTTGTCAATCTGTTTTAATAACAGGTAATTGTGAGATACATAGTTTTACGCATTATCACCATAAATGTACCACCACAATTTCGGACAATAAAAATATTTCTATTTCTATTTCTATTTCTATTCTCACTTTACTGACGTATAACGAAACGCTCTTTGTTAACGTTTGATTTAACTATAGGTACATCAAATTCTCATACCGGGTCTTCAAATGAAATTGATTCAAAGGAAAAACCTCCTAAATTGTGTTTTTGGTTTCATGAATTCTGTGACATAATGGCGACATTCTATTATTTTGCCTATTAAATACGTTGCTAGGATTTATTTATAGTCTGCGATCAATACGTCCCCCGTCCGTTTCCACCCGCATCATTCTTTTGTGCGGGGAAATAGATTTTCCCTTGCCGAGTGTACGTCGTGTAATCCCGAGTAAGCCGCTTGTGCGTATCCTCAAGTGTGTACGTGTACTGGGCCAAAAGCATGTCTGGCTTGACAACACAACATTCTGAAATAATTGGAGGAATAAATTAATAGTTTAAAAAAAACACTAAAAACACGCTTTTGGGCTATGATAGGTACAATATTCACACACACGCGGCTATGATACGATATTCCATCATGGAATGCCAGTGCCTATCTTCCGGCTTCATCATCAGACCTTGAAACCTAATCGTGGTCAATGTTCATTCCAAGACTTTTCTAACAAGTCCAAACACAGCTTTAATACGATGTTCCATCATGAAGTTCCAGTTCATATCTTCCGACTCCATCATCAGATCAGTTAGACAGTACCATGTTATTGTATTGTCATCAGAACTACATACAGCTGCCAATTTTCATGACGCTACGATCCTTGGAAGATGGAAGATTACCTTAGATTCCATTACATAGTTAGTTACATACAGGTCGACCTAATAAAAGCGTGTTAAAAATAGTAAAAATGTATTTTTGAAAAAACTTCCTAACGAATCGGCTTCCAAGCATATGAGATCTAGGCGTGTCGTTTCCAGGAAATAAAATCGTAAGTATTTTTCCCAACGATTTATATGTATTTTTAGACGCTGAATTCGATTTTTAACTTTGCGACCTCGCCAGAGTTGAGCTAACTTTAGGAATCGCGTTGCCTGTATCACTCCAATATTTTTTATAACAAGATTCCATTGTGCATCAGGGGTCTTGGAGAAGTTCAATTTAAAACAAAGGTCCAAGATATGCTTATTAAACACCTAATGTCTTCTCTTAAGGACTTTGAGAGTATT